>BQNB010088135.1:0-27737 GCA_026074375.1 Tanacetum coccineum | reverse complement strand
AAAGTTGAATTGTACATCAAGGGGTTGCCTAAGATCATTAAAGGTGAAACAACTTCATCTAGACCTGCTACGCTCAATGAGGTCGTGCGTATGGCACACGCCCTAATGGAGCAGAAAATTCAAGCAAAGAATGAAAGAATTGCTGAAGGCATCAAAAGGAAGTGGGAAAACAATAATCAAGGTGGAAGCAACAACCGCAACAACAATGATAACCGCAATAACAATGATAACAACAACAACAACAACCGCAACAACCGTGGCAATTATCGTGGTAATAATCGCCATAATCAGTACAATCAAAGAAGGCAAGATGGTGCAAGGGCAATGACTGCTGTCCAGAATAATGTTGCTGATCAAGGGGGCCAGCCCCAAAGTGTAATCGTTGTGGTTTGTGTCATTTTGGGAATTGTCCGACGAAGTGCACCAAGTGCAATAAGATGGGCCATAAAGCAAAGGATTGTAGAATGAAAGTTAGGGCTACCAGGGTGAATGCTCTACCTATTCAGGCCTGCTACGAGTGCGGAGATAGAAATCATGACCGAAGCTGATTCCCTAATCTAGCTGATCAAAGAGGTGGAAATGCAACTGGCCATGCTTATGCAATTAGAGATGCCGAGCAAGGTCAAGGACCAAATGTTGTCACCGGTACGTTCTTACTCAACAATCGCTATGCTAGAGTATTGTTTGATTCCGGTTCAGACAAGAGTTTCGTTAAATCTGGATTTAGTAAATTAATTGATATTAAACCGGTGAGATTAAATATAAGTTATGAGGTGGAATTGGCCGATGGGAAATTAGTTAGTACAAATACTGTTCTAAGAGGTTGCACTCTGAATCTACTTAATCAATTGTTTGAAGTCGACCTTATGCCTATAGAACTCGGTACTTTCGATGTGATTATTGGTATGGATTGGTTAGTCAAGCATGATGCTCTTATAGTTTGCGGAAAGAAAGAGGTTCATATACCGGTTAAGGGTAATATGTTGGTAGTTAAGGGAAATTGTGACGAATCTCGATTGAAGGTGGTATCCTGTATTAAGGCAAGAAAATACATAGAAAGGGGATGCCATTTGTTTGTGGCCCATGTGACAGAGAAAGAGCCAAAAGAAAAACGTTTGGAGGACGTGCCTATAATTCGCGACTTTCTTGAGGTGTTTCCTGATGATTTACCAGGACTCCCGCCACCTCGACAAGTAGAGTTTAGAATCGAACTTGTGCTTGGAGCTGCACCTGTCGCACATGCTCCTTATCGTTTAGCACCGTCTAAACTGAAAGAGTTGTCAGATCAACTGAAGGAACTGTTTGAGCAACGGATCCTGACGTGATACATCTTCGTAATGAAAATTGAGTGTAAACATTATTTTTTTTTATTTCCCAGTTTTTAATCCATCATATTTTACACTGTTTAAGCCCTAAGTCTGGTGGATGGGATCAATTTGGTAGTACTATTGCTACTGCATTAATCTGTCTATCTAGCAATAGGGTTTATAATTTTTCAAAAATGATTTTTGATGGGATGGTTCATAACTTAGAGAGTAATTCAAAATTTTTAATGTATCCAAGGTTTCTACAAATTATTTTGGATATAACAACTGAAAATAAAGGAAGGTATTTAGCCCCAACTTTGACCAAAAAAGCTTTTTGTAAACATGAAAAGGGGTTATGCAGGGGACATTGTACCATTGCTGCCTGCTATGTTGGCAGGGGCAGCTGTGGATCAAGGTGAAGGCTCAGCACAACCAGCTGAACCCCATCACACACCTGTTGATCCAATCCCATCCACATCCCAATCACCTCACTCACCTCTTCCATCACCACCTCATCCATCACCACAACATCAATCACCACCTCATTCACCACTACATCATTCACCATATCAATCACCACCTCATTCCCCACATCATTCACCACCTCAATCATCACCTCATTTTTCACCACCAAGGTCTTATGAAGCACCTCTCCCTGAAGGTAATACATCAGGAAGTGCTGAGGACAGTGTGCAACTCAAGGAATTGATGGTACTTGTACCTAAGTTGGTGATCAGGATTAATAGTTTGGAGAAAGAATTGAAGGACACCAAACAGACACTAGGGAATGCTGTGCTCAAATTGGTAAAGAAGGTGAAAACTCTGGAAACAGCTTTGAAGAGGAAATCCAAGAAAGTACTCATATCTGAATCAGAGGGTGAAGAATCAGAGGATCGGGGGAGGAAGTTTCAGGATATTAATGATGATCCTCTAGTTTCTTTGGTTAGGGAATCCATGAGCGCCGTAATTGTTTTTGCCCTATGGACTTTAAAGACATTACTTGTATGGAACAAAATGTGTTGTGTTTACAGACCACAAAAGTATCCAATACATTTTGGACCAGAAGGAACTCAATACTGATGGCAACGCGAAGGTTTTGAATTACTAAGCGATTATGATTGTTGAAATCCGCTATCATCTCGGTATGGCTTGTAGTGGCTGTAGCTCTTAGCGAAAATGTGAGGGAGAGAAACATAAGGGTTAGAGATCTGGTTAGTGACAGTTTAACCCGATTGTCTGAGAGAATACCTTATGGCTCAAACGGAAGCAATGGAAGGAAGATAATTGTGAAGACAAAAGGAATCTGGGGAAGTTTGATTAATAGCACTAATATTCAAAATTCGCTCTGACGGAATTAGATACTTCGATAAACGAATATGGTTACCGCTGTATGGAGGAATAAGGATCTGATTATGCAACTAAGTCCATAAGTTTTGAGTATTCGATTAAACCTTATTATTATATATAAACGATCTTAAAAGAGGACGTTATCAACATGTTCCATTACCTAAAGATAATTTTCAGAGTGCAGGGAAGCGTTTGTCCCAAACATAAAATTATCAAGACATAAAGTCGTCAACAAAATATAAAGATATTGTTTTTGAGGAATGGAAATAAAGTGTTTTTAACACTAATTCATTCATAAGCGCAACTTCCTCTCGTTCTCAAGCTCCAAGTCCTTAGCTTTGATTACATGAGATAAAACAGGCTAAAATGTCAAACATAAACGTTGAGTGAAATCTCATAGGTTTATAAGGAGTAAATATTAGGGTAAGAAACACAAATATTATAATAATAAGGGTAATCTTATGGATCACTAACAAGTTTTATATTTATATATTTTTATGCTATTGAGATAGTGACAACCGATCCCTTTGGACGAGATAAAATGTAGTTTGCCCTAAAAGTTTAGGTATTATTGTCTACTATACCTATAACATCTCAAGATATATATCCATTGCATGTGGGGTTTAATAGGTTTATACCCCGGACAGGGAGTCACCCCATAGGCCTATTTATTACCATAGCGTCTACCCATCACAGGTAGTTAACGGTTCACGATATTAGGGTCTTTAGCAATAGGTACTCAAGCATTAAGCATACAATTCGGGTCCAGCATACTGAAAGCAATTTGTGTTCAATTTTATAAAAACAAGCATGTATTCCCCTCGGGTTTATAGAAAACATTTAAAGAGTAAAGGCCCTGTGGCTTATAACTCACGTGAGTAGAAGATCAAATGAGAATTCATTTTGATAGAAGACTCCAACCGATTAGCCAAGGACCTATAAGCAAGTCCGCGACTTTAGGATTTTATATAAATGCGTTATAGTAAAATTAGTTATAATAATAATAGTTAAAATTCCGAAACCGTATACGATAGAAAATTCTGTTAACTTTCTGATTTGAGTTTATAATGATTAGGTAAAAACTCTTTCCCGTGGATTGGTAAGTGGTATGTTTGATTGGCTAAAGTTTTGGAAACTAGACTCACGATCTTTCCAGGGGTGGAAAACTTCATCCTTGTATCTTTTATAGGTTGAGATAAATGGTTGTGAAGATGACTAAAATTCTTGCACTAGTTTTTACGTCTTTTCTTAAGAAATAAAAGTGTGAATGCATAGTAATGAGATAAGAATCTTTAAGCGAAACTTAGTAGACACTCAATTAGGTATAAGTGCAGGTTGTGTACCCAATTAGAGATAAAAAAAAATACCTTGGTGTAAGTGTTGGGTGCAAATGTCCGTTCATGATTTCGGGATTTTAACTATATTATATAACTATTTTTACTATATCGATTTTTATTTATAATTTTAAATCGCGATCTGTTTTTAGGTCTTGGCTAATCGTTGGAGTCTTCTATCTCATTGATTTCTCATTTGATCTTCTACTCACGGTGAGTTTATAGCCTCGCCTTTACTACTTTAACTGTTTTCTTAAAACCCGCGGGGGAGATACATGCTTGTTTTTATAAAATTGAACACAAATTGCTTTCAGTATGCTGGACCCGAATTGTATGCTTAATGCTTGAGTACCTATTGCTAAAGACCCTAATATCGTGAACCGTTAACTACCTGTGATGGGTAGATGCTATGGTATAAATAGCATATGGGGTGACTCCCCGTCCGGGGTTTGAATCCTTTTGGAACACCCACTTGCAACGGATATATTACTCTGAGAAGTATAGGTATATAGCAATAATACCTAATCTTTTGGGGCAAACTATATTTTCTCGTCAAAGGGATCGGTTGTCACGAGCTCAAATGCATATATAAACCTTGTTTGATCCACAAGTTTTCTATGGATTAAAATATTTGAGTGTTCTAATATTTATCTTATAAACCTATGGATTTCCACTCATGTTTTTGTTGACCTTTTTAGCATGTTTAGATATCAGGTAATCAAATGTCTTATGGTCTTGGAGCTTGGGACGAGGAGGAAGTGTGCGCTTTAAGATATGTATTTTGTTAAAAACACTTAATTTCTATCTCAAAAACCAATGTCTTTATTATTTTGTTGACAAACTTATGGTATGTTAATTTTATGTTGGGACAACGATTGCACTTGAAATGTTCTTTTGGAATGTATCATGTGTGATAACGTTATCTTTTTGGTCTATTCTAATTTAATATATGATCTGTTGTACTTATTATTAACACCTTAATTTGTTGGAATTGACCTGAATCTTGATTAAATTGAGGGTGTTATTGATTGGTATCAAGTGCCATAAGTTATAGGAGGAACTAGGTCATTTTTCAAAAACCTAAACTTAAACTTATTTTTCTAATTTTTACTGAGCGCCAATTATACTCCCGTGGTTCCTCCGCGCTACTAAGGTCATCCTAAGTGATTATCATTTTTAGTAATCCTTCTTCATGTGATAACATTATTGTTTAGTATTTATTAATAATATATATAATTTATATCGAGATATACTTCGATAATTAAACTTTATATCAAAGTTTTCATATTTATTTACATATTTAAATAAATCATTATTAAAATTATCATATTCATTTTGATGCATTGCGTTCATTCGTATGTTGCATAAATTTTAAATATGTAGTGACCTTATACACTTATTTTCATACTGTGTCCTGGTGCACGTTTTGATGACCGGACTTCTTCTGCTCACTTTGCCTGAGCATTTTTTTTAATCTAATATAGATTATGTAATGGACGTTACACATTACTGTGCGATTCGACACGAATATTATTACTTGAATTATTATATCGATTGTGCAAACTTTCGCATTGGTACCACTATTTGGGATTTTGTAAATATTTTAATCGATGAGAATTTTCTGAGTATCGTTTTACTACCCCATGTGTGTTACTTTCATTGTTTAACTCCTTTAAGCTATCCATATAGATATCCAATTTGCTTTTCGACCATTTGTGCTTATTCACGAGAAACGTCTTGGGAAATATTCTAATGACCATTGTGTAACTCAATGTGTCCTCACGAAAAAGACTAGTGGCTTATGTAGGTCGCAACATCTTGGATGTAATTTTTGAAAATCTTATCAAATTATTTTGTCGGATTTTCACAATCTTTTCGTCGACCCTTGTATGTCACGTTGTTACAGACATTTGAACATTCCATTGTTATAATTTGTTTATTTCATTTGCCATTCTTACTTTCGACCTCCATAATTGTAACATTCACTTATACCCCCGGAAACGCCATTAATCATTTTTTAAATAATCTGTCTAGAGTGATGGTTGATTGGAATGACGATGTTGCACGTATAAATTTTTAGCATTCTTTTTCATAAAAACCTCCCCGTTTCAGAGGCGCAGGGACTCACATTAATGTTTTGTTCTTTTTCCCGTACTTTTGTGATTTTGAAGAAGTACCACCAAGGGGAGACTTTTCATTTCTTGCATATTGGATTCTATGTCAAGGACGTCATACACCGTTTTACTTTCTATTTGTGTTGTTGGTATTCTTGAAGCATTTTTTTAATGCTATTTTTATTTGCTCATTAGTATAATTTAGTTTTCGTTGTTTTGGAATCAATAAGACATGTAAGTATATAAGTTGTGATCATTTGAAAAGTATTGGTATAATATCTTAGATGATGAAGAGTAGGATTGACGTAGTATTTGATAATTTTGAGAAATTTAGTTGAAATTTTGTGGTATGTCGAAAAATATATTTTATGAAGAAAATTAGAATGTGGTTTAAGGATATTGTAAAAGTTTTTTTTATAAAAGTTAGGCTTAAAAATATGGTAGTACTTGTTGAGACGGTCGTTTTGATAAAAAAAATTCAACCCATAACTCCCAAAAACGAAGTTTTTATGGTCAAAAGAAGTTTAGAAAAAGTTTCGCAAAAATTCAGCTCATAAGGTAAATAATAGCTTGCTGACAGAATTGTAAATGGAGATTTGATTTTAATTAAGGAAAACACACTCATAAACCATATTGGATGTTGTGATATGTTGTTTAATTGATGACAATGAATCAGCTAATCTAATGGGAAAAGTTTTTTCACTATTTCAAAAATCTTTTGGAAATTGTTTTTGGCATTGCACCAAAATCTTTTTAGAAAGGTTTTTACAAAGACTTTTAGTCTTTTGTAAAACTCTTACCCATTAAATTTGTATTGCATTTAATATAGGAATGATTTACTTTGTTTTATTTTTATTTATACGTATTATTTTTTACATCTACTATATTATTTTATACATCTAACTTTGATTTTTTTCATTTTCATTTTTGGTATTTTGTTTTGGATCCAAAATTTCCCGCCAAACATTCTACTTATATGTTTAACACCTCATCATGTAAATCAATATAACATCGACTCATCTATTTTACGTCTCATCATGTATATCAATATCACATCGACTCATCCCTTTAACGTCTCATCATGTATATCAATATCACATCGACTCATCCGTCCGGATCACCAGAAAAAAACATTAAAACAAGATTAAAGGGATTAAATGGAACCGGTTGGACCGGTCGTGTGATCGAAAACTGGTTTGGGCCAAAAAAACCCGGTTGAACCGCCAGTTAAACCGGTTGAACCGTGACCTGGTGACTCGACCGGGTCAATTAAAAAACCGGTTCTTAAAACATTACTCCGAATCACCGGCAAGTAACCGATGACCGGAGGATAGCAAGTAACCTATCACATCTACTCATCCGTTTAACATCTTTTATATCAATATCACATTGACTTTTCCGTTTAATGTCTCAATATTTATGTCGATATCACATCGGCTTATTCATTTAATGTCTCAATATGTATGTCGATATCACATCGACTCATCCGTTTAACGACTTTTATAGCATATCAAATCGACTCACCCGTTTAACGTCTCATCATTTATATCAGTATCACATCGACTTATCCATTTAATGTCTTAGTATGTATGTCGATATCATGTCGACTCATCCGTTTAACGTCTTTTATAGCATATCACATCGACTTACCCGTTTAACATCTCATAATCTATAACAATATCACATCGACTCATTTGTTTAACGTCTTTTATCACATCGACTCATTTATTTAACGTCTTTTATATCAATATCACATCGACTTCATTTGTTCAACGTCTTTTATATCAATATCACCTCGACTAATCCTTTTAACGTCGCATCATGTATGTCGATATCACATCTACTCATCCGTTTAACGTCTTTTATATCAATATCACATTGACTTATCTGTTTAATGTTTCAATATGTATGTCGATATCACATCGACTTATCCATTTAATGTCTCAATATGTATGTCGGTATCACATCGACTCATCCATTTAATGTCTTTTATAGCATATCAAATCGACTCACCCGTTTAATGTCTCATCATCTATATTAGTATCACATTGACTTATCCGTTTAATGTCTGAGGATGTATCTCGATATCATGTTGACTCATTCATTTAACGTCTTTTATAGCACATCACATCGACTCACCCGTTTAACGTCTCATCATGTATGTCGATATCACATCAAATCATTTGTTTAACGTCTTTTATTTCAATATCACATTGACTTATCTGTTTAACGTCTTTTATAGCATATCAAATCGACTCACCCGTTTAACGTCTCATCATTTATATTAGTATTAAATATACTTATCTATTTAATGTCTTAGTATGTATCTCAATATCACGTCGACTTATCCGTTTAACGTCTTTTATAGCATATCAAATTGACTCACCCGTTTAACTCATCATCTATATAAGTATCACATCAACTTATCCATATAATGTCTCAGTATGTATCTTGATATCAAGTCGACTCATCCTTTTAACGTCTTTTATAGCATATCACATCGACTCATCCGTCCGGATCACGGCCAAAAAAACATTAAAACGAGATTAATGGGATTAAAGGGAACCGGTTTGGGCCGAAAAAACCGTTTGAACCACCAGTTAAACCGGTTTAACGTCTTTTATATCAATATCACATCGACTTATCCGTTTAATGTCTCAATATGTAAGTCGTTATCACATCGACTCATCCACTTAACGCCTTTTATAGCATATCAAATGAACTCACCCGTTTAACGTCTCATCATCTATATTTGTATCACATCGACTTATCCGTTTAACGTCTCAGTAGGTATCTAGATATCACGCCGACTCATATGTTTAATGTCTTTTATAGCATATCACATCGACTCACCCGTTTAACGTCTCATCATCTATATCAATATCACATCGACTCATTTGTTTAACGTCTTTTATTTCAATATCACATCGACTCATTTATTTAACGTCTTTTATATCAATATCACATCGATTTAGTCTGTTCAATGTCTTTTATATCAATATTACATCGACTAATCCTTTTAACGTCGCATCATATACATGATATATCAATATCACATCGACTCATCCGTTTTACGTCTCATCATGTATGTCGATATCACATCTACTAATCCGTTTAACGTCTTTTATATCAATATCATATCGACTTATCCGTTTAAGGTCTCAATATGTATGTTCATATCACATCGACTCATCCGCTTAACGTCTTTTATAGCATATCAAATCAACTCACCCGTTTAATGTCTCATCATCTATACCACTATCACATCGACTTATCCATTTAATGTCTCAGTATGTATCTCGATATCACGTCGACTCATCCGTTTAACGTCTTTTATAGCATATCACATTGACTCAAGCGGATAACGTCTTATCATCTATATCAATATCACATCGACTCATTTGTTTAACGACTTTTATTTCAATATCACATCGACTCATTTATTTAACGTCTTTTATATCAATATCACATCGACTTTGTCTGTTCAACGTCTTTTATATAAATATCACATCGATTATTCCTTTTAACGTCGCATCATATACATGATATATCAATATGTAAAACCCCGTATTTTAAGGTCACTACTAATTTTTCACTTGTATTTAATATTCTAAGTTTCTAAAATTTTTCCTTTTACTATTTCGTCATTTTATATAAAAATCATCAATTTTAAGTAAAAAGCACTATGATTTAAAATTTTATCCGTTTTTATTGATCGAGAAATCAACGACTCCGTATTAGGGCTTTGAGTGCCTAATTATTTTTATTTTTATAATATTTATCTTTCTTGTATTTTAAATTGCACCCGAGACGAAAATCACGGTTTAGGAAAAAGTATCGGGCTAGGAAAGGTAATAAGGCCCAAGAATTATAGGTAATGATAGTTAGGCAAGAATGGGCCAAAGCCCACTCTCTCCCCCTCTCTTACTATTCGGCCGATCAACACACACACTCCCCCCCCCTTATAATATATATTTTGTTTTTTTTTTTCCGGCAAAGTCCACTCTCTTCCCCTCTCTTACTATTCGGCCGATCAACACACACACTCCCTTTTTATTTTTTTTAGCAACTAATGAATTCCATTCTTATATAAACATATCCTTTATTTAAAACACTCACACAGATAACAAAAAAAACACTCGTATTCTCTCCTCTCCCCCACTGTTCGTCGGCTGAAAATCCAAAACCACCATAACCTTCATCAAAAATCACCAAATCAATTCCTATAAACCCTAAATCATCCATAAAATTATCCTCAATCTTTCCCCATCATTAAAAATCACCATGCACTTGATTTAGAAATTATTAATTTTGAAGAACTTGAAGATTTTAGGGCTTTGATTTAATTAAAGACTACAAGAATGATGATGGTTCGATTCTAGGTGATTACAAGTGGATTTGGAGGCAAGAAAAATTATGGTTATAATGTTTGGGTGTTGATGGCCACGGCTAGGATCAAGAAACCCACATAGGGTTTGTGTTGATCTTCCAAAAATTCCCCATTGTAAGTATATGATATTATCTTGAACTCCCTTTTTAAGGTTTTGTTGATTTTAGTAGTGCATGTTTGTGACTATTGGTTTTTATGAACATGCACATGAAAATTATGGTTGATCTTGGTTAATTAGTGTAAATGATAAAAAAGAAATGTTTGTTAGAATATGTATCTTGATGATTAGTAGCCTTGTGATGGATTAATTAAGGTTTTGGAAGTGTTATTGATTAATCTAGAATAAGATTTTGCGGACTGTTTTGGGACAGCAGGTTGTCGTGGCTTATTCTCCAAAAATTTGGTCTATAGCTACTGAGAAAATTACATATTTGGATAGAGGAAGTCTTAAGCTTCAATGTGCGAGTTGGATACTCTTGTATCGATTTCGTATGAGAAAGTTATGGTCAATTTACGATTGCGGACCAATTCTGAACCACCTGTTGGAAAACATGAATTTCTCCAGGTTATTGTATAGTAGGTTAAGGTTATAAAGCTTGGTTAGATACCAGACATCATAAGATAACTCCTCCATTTGGAATCGACTTCATTGCTATTTTAGTTTAGGATTTATGGCCAAAACGGTGGAAGTTAGAAATTCAGTAAGTTTTCTGTTTTGACCTTCTGTTAGTAAAAACTTATTTCCCGTGGATTGGTAAATGATTAGAATGATTGGCTTAATGTTTTGAAAACTAGACTCATGTATCTTTCCAGGGGTGAAAACCTCACCTTCATATCTTTTATGGATTAAGAGATATGGTCCTGTGAATGTGACTAAAATTCTGCAATGTAAGTTTTACGCCTTTTCTTGTGAATTAAAAGTGTGACCATTTAGTAAAGATTAAGAATGGCTAAGCGATACTTAGTAGACACTTATTTGGGGTTAAGTGCAGGTCATACACCTATTTGAAAACTAAAAATACTTTGGTTTAGTCTTGGTGCAATATTGTTCATGTTTCGGATTCTTTAACTAGTATTGTATAACTATTCTATTATAATGATATCATATATCATTCTAAGTCGCGACTTGCTTTATAGGTCTCGACTAATCTTTGGAGTCATCTTCTCATACTTGGTTTCTCATTCGATCATCTACATACGGTGAGTTCATAGCCTCGCCTTTACTACTTTAAATGTTTTATTAAAAACCCGCGAGGGGGATACATGCTTGTTTTACTAAATTGAACACAAATTGTTTTCGGTATGCTGGACCCGAATTGTATGCTTAATGCTTGAGTACCTATTGCTAAAGACCCTAATATCGTGAACCGTTAACTACCTGTGATGGGTAGACGCTATGGTAATAAATAGGCCTATGGGGTGACTCCCCGTCCGGGGTATGAATCCTTTTGGAACACCCACTTGCAACGGATATATTATCTAAGAAGTTATAGGTATATGGAAATAATACCTAATCTTTTGAGGAAAACTACATTTGTATCTCGTCAAAGAGATCGGTTGTCACGAGCTTAATGCATATATATATAAAATTGTTTTATCCACAAGTTTTCCCGATGATTTAATATTTGTGTTCTAAATCATAATGTTTAATTAAACCTATGAATTTCACTCAACGTTTGTTGACTTTTTAGCATGTTTATCTCAGGTAATCAGAGCTAAGGACTTGGAGCTTAGGATGAGGAGGAAGTTGCGCTTAAGAATGACTTTTGTTAAAACACTTGATTTCCATTCCTCAAAAACAATGTTCTTATATTTTGTTGAACACTTGTATCATGTTTCTTTTATATTGGGACAACGCTTGCACTCTGATCTTTCTTTTGAATGGAACATGTTTGATAACGTCTCTTTTTGAGTCATTCTATATAATATATGACCTGTTTTACATTTTTTTTTTTTATTATTATTAACATAACACCTCCCCATTGTTGGACCCGAATCATGTTATAAATTAAGGGTGTTAAAGTTTCCTTTTTAAACAAAGTTTGTATCTTATTATACTCTTCTTTAAACATGGGTCTGATCTCATCATAGCTCATTCCTTTGAAGTAACCCATCTTGTATCTAGCCATATTCTTCAAGTAAATCATTGGTATTTGCTATTTTATACATACTTTTTATCATGAAAAACGAACCCAAAAGACCAAAAACATAATAAAAATGGCAAATATATTCTTGTTTTTGTGTTTTGTGTAATGTGCAGTACGGATATATAAGAGAAATGTACAAAATAAAGGACAAAACCAACAAAACCCGAGCACGGGATTCAGAGAGAGCGTGAGAAAATTGAGTCCAACTACCACTCGTATCTTGTTGGGCCATCCTCGTAGCCCTCTTAAATGGGCCGACCCCACCCCATAATAGTAATGCTAAGACAGCCCAACAAGCCCTTATTAGGCCTAAACAAAATTGATACATTCTTTGTAATGTATTTGTAATGACGTCAGTCATCACATGATATCAAATTAATTCATGATCATGTGTCACGTGTAAAGCACTAATGGAAAAATGGATAATAATAGCTGGGACAAAAACGAAAGCGAAGGTCCTTATTAATGTGCAAAATGTGTGAGCAGCAAATAAGATCAAACGACACCAAGAATCTGCGTTGAGAATGAACTCTAATAAGGCCAAACGTATCAGAAGCTAACGGCCGGATCTTGTATCCGTACCTCCATTTTTTTGGTCTCTTTATTGTTCCGATAATTAAAGGAAAGGCGGATTGGGAAGCCTATAGAAAGGCTTTATATCATGTCCTTGCAATCATGTGGTTTTATTTACAAAATCTACCCCTCTCACCCTATATAAATGCTACTATTACATACAAACTAGACTCGCCTCCCTCGAACCACTTGGGCTAGTTAGTCTTTATTTTTATTTTAGTTTAGATTTTTAGCTTTTAGCTTATTTTAAGTTTGTAATAGCTTATTTTATTTTTTCTGCTTATTGTATGTTTCTAATTTCGAAAGTTTAATGTAATGATGTATTAAAGATGGTTCGAAGTTGATTTAAGATCTCGTTTTGCTTATTTGGTGCTTAATATCTCGTTTCTATTTAGTTTCGTGTAGCTTATTCATTAAGATATATTCTCGTGCTTATCTTCATGGCTTATTAGTATCAAAAGTACTTAAAAGCTTAAATAACAACTCCTATTAGCTCTCCTAGCTAATTCGATTTATTACCAAAAGTTTTTAAGTGTTTTTCGAATTAATAAGCTAGAATAAGTTCGAATTTGGCTTATTGTTGTGCTTTACCTTATCTAATTTTCTTAGAAGCTCATATTTTCGGATTTAATAAGTTTCTAAATAACTTATTGCGCTTAATTTAAGCTTATATTGTCTAGATTAGTTTCATTGTTGCTTATTAGCTTATTTAGTTGAACTTTAAATCGTTTGAGTGTTTATAGCTCATGTAAATCTCTATTTACTAATTTCTTTTGCCTTAGATTGATGTTTAACTAGTTTTGAAGGTCGGCTTATCACTCGTTTTGCTTATAGTTTATTAAGTCTTATTGATTAGTAAGCTTATTGATGTTTTGTAGTTTTGGTTTACGATAAGATTGATATTTAGCTCTTAAGTATCTTCTTTATGATAGCTTAAATTTAGATAAGTTAAGGTTTTCTTTTATCCAGCTATTAGTTATAGAAGTAGGAAGAAATTCATCTCGACAATGCCGATTAATAAGATATTGAAAATAGTGACATTGTTATCGTTTGAGCAATCCTAAGTTCATTAAGTATTGTTAGTTATCCGTATTAATATTTTAGTGGGCTTGTTGACTGTCTTTATCATCTTGGCTTATAAGTTTGGCGTTTATCATAGCTTAATTTACTAGATCTGAATTAAATCTTGCTGTTGGGCCTCTTTTGGTTTGTAGAATTAATTTTTAGAACTTGGGCCCACGTTTGGATCTTAAATATTCAACTGGATGAAAGAAATTCATGTGCATTGTTTTTAGTGTAACAGTTCTTGTTATTCTTTATTTGAGTTACGGGTACCGGTCAACTCATGAGGCGTGGAGCTTAAGGGTTTATTTAGCTAGACTGAATTTGATTATTTGTTTTAGCTAAATAAATCGGGTGGTATTCGTTTAATTGCGGGTCTTCAATTCGGTTCCATCTTCTATCCTTTTTCAATTAATTAATGTAGATTTAATTTGTCATTTTATAAAATGTTTTGATTTTTGCCATGCTTAGTGTAGACTTATTTTTATCTTTTAATGTTATAATATTTGTCATGTTTAGTTAGTTGATTTATTTGCTCATTTAGTGTTTAGAAATTAGTGCGGATTTAAAATATAATTAGAGATTATTAATTTGCGACATTTATTTAGATTAAAGTTTTTAAAAAATAAAAAAATAAAATAAATAAAATAAATAAATAAATAAATAAAAAATAAAAATAAATAAATATAATTTCTTTTAATGTAGGATTTATTTTTAGAAGTTTGCAATTTAAAAATTGAATTTATTATGCTTGCTTATTTGTCTCGTTTTAAATACTCATTTTTGTTTAATGCTTTACATGTTTAATTATTTTTATTGTTTTGCTCGTTTTTATGCTTTTATTTACTTTATCAATATGTCAAGTAGGATTTAGGAACCCAAATCAAAATCATTTTAAACCATTCAAAACGCGCGATCACGGACTTAACCGATTTTCAATTCACACTTCGTCGAGGGAAAACGACCCGGGAGGTTTTTGAGACAACTTTGGTTAAAAGTTGGTCTCTTGAAACCGACGGAAAATACTATCTATACTATTATTGATTATCTTCCTTATTATTACGTATTTATATTATATATATATATAAATATAAATACTTAAATAAGATATATATACGTATATATATTAAAGATATATATATAAATATAAATATACGTATAAAAAAAAATATACGTATATCATATAAAATATATATATATATATATATATATATATATATATATGTATATATATGTATGTATTAAAAAGGGCGAATCAATTTTTGGCGCCGCTGCCGGGGAAGTGTGTTACGATTATCGTGTTTCGTTCAAAGATTAGCTTTTTGAAGAACCTTCCTTGTGAAGTTATTTTTCTTGTTATAAAAATATATAAAATACAAAAAAATATATATATTTTTTATTTTCTTTTATTAGTATAATTATAATATAAAACCAAAAAAAAATTTAAAAGAAAAAAAACAAAGAAATAAAAACAAGAAAAACCAAAAAAATAAAAAAATAAAAACATTGTCAATAAAAAGAAATAAAAAAATCACAAGTTGGTAAAAGAACACCAACAAATAATATCTTCAATTGAGGTATTATCCATAATAAGTTCCCAACCAACTCTAATAAAAAAAACAATTGAAAATATGCCATTTGGAGTCACGTTTCGATATACGGCTCACCTTTGAAAGTAAAACACTTTTAGAGAGCTACCGTGAAGCTTGTTGATAATTAGGTTAAGTTAAACTCGATCTCGATATATGTCCTTAATAATAAAATATGTTGTTTTAAAAAACTTCGAAAAACCAAACAATCTTCTTTTCTTCTTCTCCATTTAGAATCTTTTCATAAAAACCCCCTAAAGTTGTTTAAATTCTTATGCGACACTCGATCCATCGTTTGTACCCCCCACGTTACGTGATAAAAAATGTCTCGGTCTTGTGTATGCTTTGTACACTGCTAGACGTTTGTTGTTCAAAAGGAGGTTCTTGAAGACAAGATTCTTGTTCCTAAAACTTCCTCAGAATTGTGCAACTTGTGGAGACCCGGTTAATGGACCAAAATTTTCAATCTTGTGCTTTTATGCGGAAAGTGTATTAGCATGAAGGTTGGTATACAATTCATGAGAGAAAACAAAATTCCAAAACACCTCAAGTCCTCCCCAATCACAACACTAACGATTGTTAGTGCACCTCAAGAGCCATTCGTTGTCAAACAAGACCCCGTAAAAAATTCCTCGCAAAGTCCCAGCCGACCTATATACCACAATTAAATTACGAGAGTGGTGGTGATTCGTTGAACGAAATCTTTTGTCAACAATGTACTTGTACTCTAAGTGGGAAAGGGCTCATTATTGGTTACAATTGTCCACCGCAAATTCCGAATATCCTCAAATACTCGGAACCATCTACAATTCAAAACCTAATGAGATCCTACAAAATATGCAATGTGTATCAACACAGTCTTATGAGGTACTTGCCAACATAGGTGGTGTAATGAAAATGATGGAGTTTTTTTTTAATTGAACAAATGGAAATGAAACACCAAAAAATTTTTCAACACCGTACACTTCTAACAGATTCTCCAAGTTTTTCAAACCACCCTCCACAACCCCAATACGTACCTACCTCTTGTGAGTAATGAGGGAACGATTCTCATCTACGTGTTTATGGATTGTCCACCTCAAGTCCCGTTCTAGTCCTACACTCAGGACCCGATTTCCAATCAAAACTTTGATATATTTTCCACAAAACATCACCAAGTTTTCTCCCACAACAAATCCCTTGTTGAGACAGATTGTGGGGGTCCTCACGAGAAACCAATGAATGAAGACTATTATCATAAGCAAAATTCTTGCTATGATTATAATTCTTTTGGTTTTGACCAATTTCAACCTCTGAAATATATCATCAATCATCCAATCTCCAATGTTCAAAATAGCCTTTTCAATGCTCAAAATGAGTTTCTCAATTCTCAAAACAAGGTTATGATGCAAATGACATCCTATGTGATATGGTTGGTCAAATTATGCAAAAGAAGGAAGAAGAAAGGCGAATTGCGGAAGAGCAAGCGGCTAAAGATTGATATTGGAAGATTCCCATTTGCTATGATGATGACGATGACTATACCATTGTAATCACACCCGTCTTACCAACCAAGGAGCCCGATAACTCTCTAAGTATGGGGGACGAGCATCTCGACACTATTCCGGCAACGGAATCGGACGAAGTAATAAAGTCTAGTGTTGAGGACCTTGTCCCAATCCCAAGTGAGCCCGAGGGTATTCTCGACAGTGTGTGTGATGTGCCTCTTTGTAACAATCCTACCTCTCTTGAAGCTTTCAAAGAACATTCTGAGACTATCATCGATTCCAACGATGATTCTACTTCGAGTGATGACGATTCTTATGAGAACATCGATTATGTCGATGCATCACCTCCCGATGCTGAGATCGTCAGCTTAGAGGTGGTAGAGATTGTTATCCCGGAAGTTGGAGGGATTGATACCGATATTCTTCTAACAATCAAAGACGATATCCTTCGTGAAAAATTGTTGAATGTCAATCTTCTTATTGCTAACATCGAAGCATTAAAAGATAATCCCACCCCATCTTCCGATTTTATGACCAAGTCTTCCTCCACATCTCTTAACCTTTTCTTAGAGGAGACTAACACCTTTGATAATTCTTTACCCGAATCTGAAACTTTTTGCTTTAATCTGGAAGAGATTAGTAGTGGCAGTACCACTACTCGTTCTGATTTGTCTCTTCCGGATTATGAAGCTTTCTATCTCAATGACGATCATATTGAAGAGAAGAGTAGTGGCAGTACCACTACTCATGCTGATTTTTCTCAATATGATTCGTTCATCTTTGATCTTTCGATCAATCCGTTTCCTCCTGCCGATAGGAGTGATTTTTATCATGAGGAGTTCGCCGATGAACTCGCTCACATCATATCTCCACCGGAGTATGATTGTTTCTACTTTAAGAATGAGCCCGAGCTGGGCGATTTCACTATGGATGTGGTGGGGGATATTTTCCCAACAAGAGAACCAAGAGTTCATGTGCCTAATGTTTTACCCACCCATCCCACCCTTAACCTGGATCTGGATTTCATACTTTCTAGTGATTCTCTCTTCGCTTATATTGTATGGATCTTTCTTCCTTTTCTCACATATCCCGTTACTCCACCATATCTTCTCTCCACCGGGAATGAAGATACCATTTTTGACCCCGGCATCTCCATTTATCATTCCTTTATGCCGGGTATATCTCATTGGAGTGGAACTTTCATGAAATTCAATGTTTATCCAAACCACTTGAATGAAAGTCCGATGGAGATTTTTTCTTCCATTTGCTTCCCCATGGACAAATGAATTCGGGGTCGAGTCGAGCTTGTGACTCGGTTAACAAAAACAAGGCGCTTCGTGGGTGGCAACCCATGCTTATCCTAATTATTAATTAGTAGTAGAAGTAATGAATAAGTGCTTTATGTTGTGAGGAGGCTCGCCTCTTTCCTTTCTCGTTTGCTTGTGTTTTTGTGGTTTATTGGCCAGGATTGTCCCTTATTTTTGAAACCTCTCGTGCTCGCGGTTTTGTCATTCGATCACAAGAGCTTCACATCCTCAGCTTCATTTGGGAAATCCAATATCCTAATCTAATCGACTAACGTTTATCTTTAAGCATACTTAATAAATGGCTTAGGATTTGCGTAGAGACCATTTTTAAAACATTGAGGACAATGTTTAATTCTAGTATGGGGGGGATCTATTGATTTGATTGTGTCTGTAGTTGTTGTTTTCACATAATCCTGTTTTTACCACCAAAATTTTGAAAAATACCAAAAAAATAAAAAAAATAAAAAAATAAAATAAGTGTTTTGTCACAATTTTGACTTTCCTGCTGGGTAGAATAAGAATAAATTTTGACCCGATCAAGCGCGTTAAGCTCTAGCTTGTTCCTTAACGTTTAGACTAAGCATTCGCGGAAATTTACAAAGAACGAAAAATGATAGAGTTGAGTGTGAGTTAGAGGCTAAACAAGGATTATTTGGAAATCTTAAGAGCTCATGTATGTAATTTGTGGTTTTTTCTCCCATAAGCTCTTAACCGGACTAAGCATTCGCGTGGAAATACGCGAAGAACAAAAAATGATAGAGTTAATTATGAGTTAGATGCTAAACAAGGATTAGTTGGAAATCTTAAGAGCTCATAAGTGTAGTTTGTGGCTTTACTCTCCCATAAGCTTCCAACCAGACTAATAATACGTGCTAATTTTAAAAATTAAACTTAAATCAATAATTTTTGAAGTACAGTTGATATCAATAATTTTAGTCAAATTTATGGCTTAAATTTTATAAAAAAAAAATTCTCTATATATGTGCAATTTAAAGTGTTAAAAATAATAAAAAATAAAAATAAATAAATAAATTTGTAATAATAATAATAAATTGTAGTCTGCTAAAAGGTTTACTACTGCATCTTTGCGCTTACAACCGATGTTGCAGTCGTTCAAATAAGCACATTGTATTTACCTAAGACTGATAAAAGTTTGCTGCATCTTGCCGGCTCACAACCGATGTTGCAGCCTTCTAAAAGGTCAAGGATTTCATTAGTTTAATGGATGTGTAATTATATTATGTATAATGTAAACGTGAATTAATAAATATAGGGAAAATCTCTTTTTCTTAAATTTAAATATGCTTTTGAACTAAGACTATTACATTTTAAGTTGTAATTTTATGTATATACGGGAAATCTAAGGGTTTTGAAACCGACCAAAGGTCCGTGAGTCCCGATACTAGTCTCTGTGGGGTGTCAAAAGCCTGGTCACTTAGCTGCAAGGTTGGGATGTGCAGAGACGAAAGTCGCTACATAGGATGATCTCGCCTTCAAACTCATTATTCTCAGGTGGAACGTGAAGCATAGATTTTTGCAAAACGTTGATCCATGGTTGAAATTCAAAATGGCACATTCACCTAAATATAATAATTGTCGGGAGTGAAAAGTTCACAAGTTACAAATATGAGTAGTCTTAGCATCTTAACTCATATTTAGCGGTGATTTCATTTTAAGCTTGGTTTGGAATAAGTGAAAAGTCGGGAACGATGAATTTATCCTCTTTGGGGCATTTTAGGATTGAAATGTTTCTTGTTCTATGATCCCTAAAATAACGAAAGTCAAACGTGTTAGTTAGTAAAGAAAAAGAAGAATACAAAAAAATATTAGTGGTAGTTAGTGTAGATAATAAAAAT
Organism: Tanacetum coccineum; assembly: GCA_026074375.1. Lineage (NCBI taxonomy): Eukaryota > Viridiplantae > Streptophyta > Magnoliopsida > Asterales > Asteraceae > Tanacetum > Tanacetum coccineum. The sequence continues at coordinate 7,224 of BQNB010088135.1, read as the reverse complement.
GGTCAAAACGGGGCTTTTCAAAGCTATTGATTCTTTCATTCCCCTCGATGAACAGCTACTTTTCGAGGTTATTAGTTGAGGGGGATTGAGATTCTTGGGTTTTCTAAGTGCTTACTTGTAGCTTGTGTTGTGCAGGGAACGAGAATATCTAAGGAAAATGACGAAACGAAAGCCAACGGACAAAAACCGGACACGGATAGAAAAGAGTGGAAAAGACACAGTCCAAGGCCTTGCCCAAGTGTCAAAAAAAAGTCAACCCAAGTCAACCCCGACAAACCCGAAGCCAAAAAGTCAAGAAAAACAAGTTTAGGGACTAAACTTGTTAAATCCCTAAACTTATTTAAAGAGGAAAAAGAAGAAAAGAAAGAGAAGGGGCAAAACTGCCAAATACCCAAAGACTTAACCACAAGGGTTAAGTCTGCCAAATAGCCAAAGTTATACATAACAAGGACCATGGGTGTAATAACATGTATAACTTTGGTTTTTGCCATTTAACCAAACCTTCACCCCTGCACCCTGTAACTAAAAAAAACTGTTTATCTTCCTTAATTCCCGCCAATCTCCCTTTGGCACTATTCAACTATCGTTTTCACTCCAAAACACTACAACCTCACTACACTCTAAGTCCACTGTAGCAATCCCCTCTCACACCATTAGGCAAGAAAAAGAAGGGACAAGATTGAAGAACTTAGACACTACTTATTTTGAAGGGTCAAGATTGAGCTTATGAAGTCCTCACAAAAGAAACGCAACTAACACAAAGGCTTGAAGACACAACTGCTTATAAAAAGAGAAGAATGAAGACATAGAAAGTTTTTTTAACTAGGAGTAGATTAATTTAACTTTTTAATGGTTTAAAATTTATGTTTTTATGTCATTTAAGTTCCGTCTTTACATTTCAAAGCCTTGTATCCTTTTAAAATTTTAATGAAAAGTTAGTTTTTTATGCTATGCAAATCGCCTTATTTATGACTTTAAGTTATTTTTGTTCAAACAACCAATTCCATAAGCTCTTTTAAGCTATTACAATCTGTTTTATTCATTTGAGGTTTATCAAAGAAAGTTTAAGCAAGGTTACTGTTTCATCAAGAAATTATTTTGGATTCTCAGCTTTTGGATGAATAAGCAAAAATGGATGGCTTATTGATTTTTAGAGCTTATGGAAGCACTTAGGTTGGAATAGGTGGGGGTTCTTGGTTTAAATCAATTTCAAGAGCTTAGGACCTTGTGTAAGTTTTCTTTTTAAAGTTTTACCAATCTTTAGCTTATTTGTTTTTTATTCTGCTTTTTGTGCTTATTTCCTGTCTTAATCTATTTATTATAGCTTATTTGTGTTGTTGAGTGCTTAATATTTTAGTTTTAAAGTAAAAAATCATTGGTTTAAGTTTTATTCAAAATCTGTCCATTTAGCTTATATATTAGCATAATTTGTTTTAGTGCTTCATTCTTGTTAAAAATTAGCTTATTGTCACTTAATAGACTTGTTAATAATTTGGTATTTGCAAAACTTGAGCTTAAAATCTCTAAATCTCTTTAAAAATGTCAACACAGAATTTAAAGGGGTGTTTGGGATAAGAACACAAAATGGGTCAAAATGGGTCAAAAAATAGTTTTGACACTTGAATCAGTTTAGAATAGCTCAAAGTAGTTATAAAAGTCTGTTTTTAAAAGTTTTAAAAGTCCTAATCTCTTTTTCTGAGTGCTTATTAGTCATGGTTTGAATCTGTTGGTTTTCAGTTTTATAATTTAACTTATGTGTTTGAATTTTGATTTGGTAGTTGTTAGTATGTTTTTATATCTGTTACATGCCTGTTTAATGTAGTAGAATAGCTTAGTCAAGTGTGCATTGGAGTTTGTGTTCTAGTTTAGAATCTGTCACATTTTCTTTTCTATGTCAAAAAGCCCTTTTTCATATTTAAATTTAGCTTAGGTAAAATTGTTTTTAGCATTTGAGCTTAAGAGCATAAGCTCATTGGTTGCCTAAGAACATCTGTTTCATCTTATTTTAAGGTTTTTACTTCTTTTTCTAGCTTAAATTCAGTCTGCAAAAAGCTTAATTTTTTCTTTTAAGAAAAACCATTTTTCAGCATATAATGATTTCACTCAGCACATGCTGAGTGAAATAGCCAATTTATATGAGATTTTTCACAGCTTAATTTTATTTCAAAATGCTTTTTAATTAGTGGTTTAAGTAGCTTATAGTATACGTTTTAAGCTAGTACAATCCATTTAGCCATAAGGATCTGATAAGGGTCTTTAAAATAAACTCAAAGGTGCCCCTTAAGGCTTTTTTAGTAGTTTTTGCCCATACATGCTTATTTGCTTATTTTAGCCTTTCAGCTTATTTTTCTTGTTTAATCTTATTCATATTTGCTTATTAGGAGTAGTATATTATCTGTCTTGCTTATTTCCCTTTTCTTTTTGCTTAATTTATCATTAAAATCCATCATTAGTAAAGCCTTATTTTCTTATTGCATTTTTAAGCATTCTGTCTGTTTCTCAAATGCTTTTTCCTGGCTTATTATTATGTTTCATAAAAAGTTGTAGTTAAGTAAAATGATTATTTTTATGTCCTTAATAAGTTTTTGCAAAAAGTTAAAAAAAAACAGTTTTACAAAAAGGGAAGGCATGGGGGTCGAACTCATGACCTCCCCCTTGCAAACTCAGCACACTTAACACACACCTCCGCTACAAGTCGCCCTTAGGTCTTTTTCAGTATATGTTTGCATAATTTAATATTTAACACTAGTTTCCCCAATAAGCCCACCAGCCCTATTTAGCTTATTACCAGCTTATTCCAATAAGCTGGTAAGCCCTTTTTATTTTTCATAGAACCAACAATCTTTAAACTACCTTTCCTTAATTTTTTAGATTTTTGCAACTTTGTTTAGTACTTTTTATTAATTTTTTAGATTAAAATCGTTTTTAATTCATAATAAAAAATTTAAAAGTAAAAAAAATTAATTCTTTTTTAGAAAATTTTCTTTTATCAAATAGGACCTAGGAAAAATAAATTTGATTTTGTAAGGTCAAAATTTTACAATCTCGTTTTTTAAAGAACGGGATTCTATCCCGTTTACGTTTTTCGTGTTTTTAAGCTCAAATCACTTTCGTTTTTTGTCTAGTTTTCTTTATTCTTACATTTTCGTCACTCAGGGTTAATTAAAAGTTAAAAAATCACTTTAGGATTAAAATTTCAGGTTTTAGATTTTTAAGACGCGTTTTTACGTTCCCGTTTTTAGGTTTTAACTTAAATTGCTTTCGTTTTAGGGTTTCCTTTACTCGTTTTTGCATGTTATTAGTAGATTTAGAATCCCAAACCCCAATTTGTTATTATTCAAGCATAATTCATAAACCGACACTCGATTTTCAAATTCACGCCTCGTTGGGACATAACGACCTGGGAATCATACTTCCAGTTTTCTACATTAAGAGATTTTTGATTCTTATCCTTATATTTATATATTTATAAGTATTATATATTTATTTATATATATTTAAAAAGGGTTAGTCAGAAGTTTGTCAATTTTTGGCGCCGCTGCCGGGGAGGCCGTGTACGATTATCGAGTTGAAGTTTGTTGTGCCTTGAAGTCCATTCCTCGTGAAGTTATCATTCTCGTTTGTGAATATTTTCTTCTTATTTTTATAAAAATTTAAAAATACAAAAATATTTTTCATTTCTTTTTTTTATATAAACAAGAAAAACCAAAAATATAAAAACATTGTCCATAAAAATAAATAAAAGTCATCATCAATATAATGCTTTCAACTGAAGCATTATCATAATAAGTTCCCGAACAAAAGATTAAAAATTGCCTTTGTGTAACTTGTGAAGTATGGCTCACCTTTAATCGATTAACACCTATAAGAGGGGTATAAGGAGGGTTGTTCCGAGGAACTACGACCCGAAAGGAGTAGGTTTTTAATAGCTTCGCGCTTTCCCGCTCCTCCACTCCTTTGTGCGTTTTTCTTTTAGAGAGCTACCGTGAAACAAGTTGATTATTGGTTTAAGTTGTCTTATCTCATTTTGTCCGTTAATAAAATATGTTGTTTAATAAAACTCAAAAAACCCAAAATAATCTCTTTTAATCTTTTTTTTTTCATTTAATTCTTATTTTCTCAACCCTCTAATTTAATTCTTCTTTTTATCACTCTAAATTGTTTAATTCTTATGGCGTCATTCGACTATCGTTTAAATCCCCTTTTCACGATTAAAGAATGCTCGTCTTGTGGAGCTTTGTACACTACAAACTATTGTTGTTCTAATGTGGGTCTCGTAGACAAGTTCGTTCGTGATCCTAATAAAACACCCGACTCATCTCAACGACCCCCTCAGGATTGTGTGAAGTGTGGAAACCCGGTTGAAGGTCCAAATTGTCGAGGATGTGCTCTTTTACGAAAGAAATTTAGGAAAGTTTTGATTTACATATTGTGTTGAAAATGGGAATTTTTCCAAGACTTCAAGATACTCCATAGTCTTCTAATGACTTATTCTAACGTTGGAATGCTCCTAAAGAGATCCATTCGTCTTCAATCAAAGACCCCCTGTAACTTAATCCTCGCATAAGTTCCTCCACATATCGTCCACCATTGGTTGTTACGAGTTGTGGGTATTTCGGTAGTACGATATCTTTGGTCTACGATTGTACTTGGCAAGTCTTGTGGGAACGTGTTGCTCATTTATTGGCTATATTGTCACGAAAGTCTGTTGATCTCCAATCTCCGGAACCATGCCACAATCAAACTGTTGATGAGCTCCCACAGACTTTGCCAAGTGTTCACCCGACATGCTATTCCGGAGATGAAAATTCATTCACTAATGATTCCAATTTTGTGGATAATTCTCCTAGCCCACCCCCACAACCACCGACGTATTCTTATGAGTTTTGTAGGAACAATGCTTATTATGGTCATGATTGTCCACCTTAAGTTCCGTTTACCTATAATCCGGAACCGTGTTACAATCAAGACTTTAATTTCCCACAAAATTTTCAAAGTTTTCAACAACAATATATTTGTTGTACCCGTTGTGGGGGCCCGCATGAGACTTTTGAATGTCAACCGTTGAATTATTATGAACCTAATCCGTGTTATGATTCTAATTATTCCGGTTATGACCGATTTGATAATTTTCACCCACAACAATTTCCTTGTTGTGAAAATTGCGGGGGGCCTCATGAAACTTACCAATGTCAACCAATGAATGAAGATTATTATCACGAGCAAAATTCTTGCTATGGTCCTAATTCTTTTGGTTTTGACAAATTTCTCCCTCAACCACTTCCCGTCATTGATCCAACTCCTCTTGAAAAAGGTATGGAAGAATTACGAATTGCTTTTCAAGCTTGGAGTGATAATATTCGACAAAAGAAGGAGGAAGAAGAAAAGCGAATTGCGGAAGAGCAAGCGGCTAAAGATCGATATTGGAAGATTCCCATTTGCTACGATGATGACGAGGACGATACCATTGCAATCACACCCGTTTTATTAACCGAGGAGCCCGTTGACTCTCTCATAATGGAGGATGAGCATCTCGACACTATTCCGGCAACGGAATCAGACAAAGTAATAAAGTCTAGTGTTGAGAACCTTGTCCCGATCCCAAGTGAGTTTGAGGGTATTCCCGACAGTGTATGTGATGTGCCTCTTTGTAACAATCCTATTCCTCTTGAAGCTTTTAAAGAACACTCTGAGATTGTCGTCGATTTCAACGATGATTCTACTTCGAGTGATGACGATTCTCCCTACGGTGAGGATATCGATTATGTCGATGCATCACCTCCCGATTCTGAGCTCGTCAGCTTAGAGGTGGTGGAGATTGTTATCCCGGAAGATGGAGAGATTGAGGACGATATTCTTCGTGAAAAATTATCGAAAATCAATCTTCTCATTGCTAAGATCGAAGCAATTAATTCTAATCCACCTCCATCTTCTGATTTTGTGACCAAGTCTCCCTCCACATCTCCTAATCTTTTCTTGGAGGAGACTAACACCATTGATAATTATTTACCCGAATCTGAAACTTTTCGCTTTACCCGAATCTAAAACTTTTTGCTTTAATCTGGAAGAGAAGAGTAGTGGCAGTACCACTATTCTTTCTGATTATTCTCTTCCGGATTATGAAGCTTTCTATCTCGATGACGATCATATTGAAGAGAAGAGTAGTGGCAGTACCACTACTCATGCTGATTTTTCTCAATATGATTCGTTCATCTTTGATCTTTCGATCAATCCGTTTCCTCCTGCCGATAGGAGTGACTTTTATCATGAGGAGTTCGCCGGTGAACTCGCTCACATCATATCTCCATCGGAGTATGATCATTTCTACTTTAAGATTGAGCCCGAGCTGGGCAATTTCACTATGGATGTGGTGGAGGATATTTTTGATAATCCGACAAGAGAACCGAGAGTTCATGTGCCTAATGTTTTACCCACCCATCCCACCCTTCATCTGGATTCGGATTTCACTATTTCTAGTGATTCCCTCGGATCCGACCTTGTAGTTTCTTTTCCTTCCGGAACTAGAAACAAGATTTTCGATCCAGGGATATTCATTGGAGTCCAATCCAAGATATTTCTATCACGGGATGCATTTTCTATCTCATTCATCCGTGATCCTCTTTTTGACACTTTGCTTCCATTTTCATCTAAAAATGAGGACAAAGTTGTCAATACTGGTATTCTTGCTGCAGGTGAGGAGCAATCTCCTCTCTTCGCTTATGTTGTATGGATCTTTCTTGCTTTTCGCACGTATCGCGTTTATCCTCCGTATCTTCTCTCCATCAGGAATAAAGATACCATTTTTGACCCCGACATCTCCATTTATCATTCTTTTAAGCCGGGTATATCTCATCGGAGTGGAACTTTTATGAAATTCAATGTTTATCCAAACCACTTGAATGAAAGTCTGATGGAGATTTTATCTTCCACTTACTTCCCCATGGACCAATGAATTCGGGGTCGAGTCAAGCTCGTGACTCGGTTAACAAAAACAAGCGCTTCGTGGGTGGCAACCCATGCTTATCCTTATATAATTATATAGTAGTAATGAATAAGTGTGTTGTGAGAGAGGCTCGCCTCTTCCTTTCCGTCTTTTGCGTTGTGTTTTTATATGTCCAGGATTGCCCGGATTTTGAAGCCTCTCGTGCTCGTGGTTTTGTCTTTCGTTCACTTGAGCTTCAAATCCTCAGCTTCATTATGGGAATCCAATATCCAAATCTTATC
>BQNB010088134.1:15008-27737 GCA_026074375.1 Tanacetum coccineum | reverse complement strand
ACTAACAGCATTTTCAGACGCTGATCATGCCGGATGCCTTGATACTCAAAAAAGCACTTCTGGAGGGATACAGTTCCTTAGTGATAAACTTGTAAGCTGGATGTCAAAGAAACAAAATTGCACTGCAATGTCTTCAGCAGAGGCAGAGTACATGACGTTATCTGCAAGTTGTGCTTAAGTAATGTGGATGGGGACACAGCTTCAAGATTATGGCTACAACAAAATACCGTTGTATTGCGACTCTCAGTCAGCCATAGCAATATCATGCAACCCCGTACAACATTCTCATACAAAGCACATCCATACTCGGTATCACTTCATAAAGGAACAGGTTGAAAATGATATTATTAAATTATATTTTGTCAGAACTGAATACCAATTAGCTGATTAATTTATGAAAGCCCTTCCTGAGGATCGGTTTTTGTATCTTGTCAGAAGGATTGGTATGAGATGTTTGACTCCAGCAGAACTGGAGGTTCTGACAAACATAACTGCTTGATATTATCATCAAACATCATCTTGTAAATAAAAAAAATGGCTTATGTACATTTCTGTGCATAACCCGGGCCTCATCGTAAAGGAAAATACACGTCTCAGTGCATTTTTCCTTAGCAACGAAAAGAGAAGTCTTTTCGGTATTGAGCTACTCTAACAAAACATTCAAAGTTTTGAGCTCATGACAATGGCTTGCAGTTATTTCTGACTGCAACCCGCTTTTCAATCTGAGGAACGCATGTCGTCGAAAAGACAGTTGTTCCTGACAACGGGTAATTAATTTTTCCCGGGCATGGATTATTTCATATCCATGCATCATAAGAATAAGTGTACGTTTCAGTGCATTTATTTGTCAAAATAAGAGAAATCTTATTTCAATTGGGAAAAAGTTGTCTTCACAATGAATCAATATTTTCAGTAATCACGAAAAGATTTTCAAAGATAATTCGACCACTCAAACAATGACTACAACTCTTTAAATAGAAAACGGGTCATTATTTGAGGGGGAGAAAGTGTCAAATAATCTTTTAAACGGTCTTTCAAAATAAGTCAAGGATTAAACAGTTGAAGTTTTTGATAATGACAGATAACAATTTAAAGGGAGTTAATTCATATTAACTACATGTGCCTTAGATGTCATTTGCTTCAAACTTTAGGGACTTATTTGCAATTGAAGACTTAGTGAATTCAGGCTTTAAACTACATACGACTAATATTGCCAACGCGTCATAGTTTGTAAAAAGACTTAGGAATGTTTGGAAATTCTTTCGTAGTTTAAAAAGCCTTGAAACTGATTCTCACGGGATAGATTTAAGTTTATTAATTCTGCGAACACGATCTCAAGCATGTGTGCATATAAGATTTTTCTGATTCTGAGGTATCGAAAACATCAAGGGGAAGGAGTAAATACACTGAAAGGTACAACAACTACACGTGATAGAATCCATAGCCTTATTTAATTGTAGGCCATTCCGGGAAGACAAATGTCTTATCCGCAGAGAAAATCAGTGTTTTATCGTGTTACTTTCCGGTGCGCTATTCCAACCATATAGGAGAAGAGATATCTTGTCATTTATGGTATGCATCAGTTGAGATACTAGGGAAATGTGTTGTTAGAAGATTGATTAGAGCGTGAGAAGATTGGTTACTGATTCAATTAATGCTTCCTTTAACAGTCAATCACCAAGCGTGTTTTTAAAGGAGTAGAAATATTTGATCAAAGAGGGACATATTGGTATGATAAGTACTGTATATTTCCTCTGTTAGTCAGTTACTCCGATAGAAAGAAAGTGTACATTGGGACTTAGTTGTCTTAGTGTTATCAGTTCGTTCTACTGGAGAGGGAATAATTGAGATATCCTGAGACTTAGTTGAACTTTGGTGTTTCAATTCATATCATCACTATCATGTTAAGAGAAAATTAGAATCGGGACTTAATTGACTTTGGTGTTACGTTTCATATTAATTGGTATTCATCGGATTTGGCGTCAGACTTCAAGTTTCTTAATGCAAATTGCAAGAGGCTACGGAACTACTCAATGGAAAGGATTGCTGCTTCGTGGGGTAGCTATAGCAAACTTACTAAGGAGATATCAAGACGAGACTACGATGCTTACTGACAAAGTGATTATTGTTCTTTTTGGTTTGAACATTTTCAGTCCTGTCTTCTTTACATAATCTTGTGAATATATAAAGGTGTAGTGTTGACTTTTTTATAGGCTATATAAATTGTGTTGAGTTACTAATTTTCAAGAATTTCTTAGAATCTAAATCTTTCAAATTCCAGTACTCAGCACTATTTATAATATCCTTCAAATGATTGAGGGGGAGCATTAATTATGTTCTAAACACGGCTTGTGAATAATTTGCAACACTTTCTCGAAAAGGTTTATAACATATTTAAATCAATTGATATCCAAATGTCAAATGATTGAAATTTTTGATTAAGGGGACGAAAAAGTGATTAAAATATGTAATGTGATCATAGTATCTCAAGTGTATACTCACCAAACATGTGCTTAAACAGCTAACAGTTTCTGAATACCGATGCACATTGTTGAGGGGGAGCTTTTCTAAAAGCATAAAACAATCGGGTACTAAACCTTTGATGTTTTAATCCATAAGGACCTGATTGTGTTTTTTCAACATTGATTTTATGGCAAGGTGACTGTACAAAAGACTGACCATGTATTTACTGTTATCGAAGTTATAAAGGATGGTAGGTTAGGTACTCGTTCCCATGATCCTGCCAGAACGGATGGCATCTACCCAGGGTATTCACTTAGTTAGTTAGAAGTCCTTAGGTATGATAAAAAGGAGTATATGGGTGGATAATAGGAATTGAATGCCGAATAAAATTATTAGATAAATAAAATAATTAAATAATTAATTTAACATATTTTATAAAATTAATAAAAATTGTTAAAATTCAACCCATAAAAATACTATATTTATAATTAAAAATAAATGCCGACTGAGATGAGCTGTACTTGAATAAACCCAACAAGGTTCTAGTCATGAAGTCTTGGTAAGCACTAAAGGGGTTGAAGAATGAAAAAGATTTGTACGGATAAAGGGTGTAAAGAAAAAAGCCCTCCATACACTTAGGCAGAAACCGGGTCAATACATATGCTGTCAAAATCACTAAAAGATTGTTGACCATTGAAGTGACATCATGGACCCAGTGATCGCATATGCACAACCTCCAAGCCACTCAGAATCTCCTCAAAAGATTTCTTGTTTTCATTTTCTCTGGGAGGACAAAAAAGGTAATCTGACTGTCATCACTCACCTTTTTTTTTTTTATTTTTATTTTTTCGAGTAAGTCGGTATTGAAAAGGTAGCAGTCAGCTCCAGCCTCCGATCACTAAAATCAAAACGCACTTTTGAGTCTAGAGCCAAGAGATCATCAATTAATCTCGTTAGGACAATTCCAATTTACTTGTTATTCACACACTGTGATTACAAGTTTTATCATAAGAGTCCTACGCATTATCCCTGTGATTTTGCCAGAAAATCCGCGTGATACGTTAAAGTATTCACAGTGAAGATGGAAATTCCTGCTTGGCACAACTTCAATACAAGCTCATGTAGGTGACTGTGAGATCCTTATAGATCAAACATGTGAAAACTGGAAAACAACAAGGTACGATTCTACAATGAATCAAACTTGTTCCAGCTATACGGAATTGTAGGTTATTGGACTTTGGAAAACAATTAAAACTTTCGATGTGTTCCAAAAAACTTCTGTTGCAAAGTATCGCAAATCGATTGTTTTTCAAACCAATTTTTCTCTTTATTGCTAACTGTTTTATTACAAGAACATTTAAAGATGGTGATGGAGATACGTGTTCCAAAAATCAAGTTCATAACCGCTTGCTATTCTTCAAAGACACATCTCAAAAGATATCATGAAAGCTCAAGTATCTGTTATTAAGCTCCCCAAACTCAGGAATATCAAGCTTTCAAGATACAGAAAAGTGTGAGCATATATATTTCGAATGACAAAGTTCACAAGATGGCAAAGATCACATGATGATGATTAGAAGATTATGATTGGATGTATGATCTCAAAGATGCTCAAAGATCAAAGACAGTCGCTAAAGCCTAAAAAGATTAAATTCCTATTCAGATTCACAAGATACAGATCAATGAAATTCAAGCGTGTACGGAGCTTATACATAAGATCAATCTGAAGATTGAAGAGCTTAAGTTTAGTATTTTCAGGGGTGACCTCCCTTAGGGGGAGATTGTTAGATATTAGAAAAAGACTCGGTCACCCCATGTATTTTACTGTTCATTATAGCTCGTAGTTTAATAGGTAAACGTATGACTTTCGGTATTGAACCGGGTACTAATACCCGGTGTATTGTAAGAACTATAAATACCTCTTCAAAACTTTGGAGAGGTTAAGCTTTTTATTCATTTTACTACATCTTTAGTGTGTTTTCCTTTTCTTCTCAACTAGTCTCTCTCTCTTAACTTTCTCTCTCTAAGATCTCTTTAGATTCTATACATCGTTTGTGTGGTATCAGGAACCACACTATCCCCATCCTCAAATACAGTATGAGACTCCACATTGATTCATACAAACCCCATCCATGTGATAATATTCCAATCTTGTTGACTACTCCAGAAGTCACTTTGTTCATTTCCTTCTATTGAAGATTCCATCATAATCTTCAAGTCTCCCCAAAGAATCAATTCAAATCCATCTAATGTAACTTCTGAGAACTGCTCCCTCATCAAGTCATACAAATGAAATAGATCTTGCCTATCAAAAATATTGATCGTACCTCCATGAGATGTTGAATGCCCTAAATTCCATTGGCTCTGTAGCATAACAAGGATAATCTCCTATCGGGGTGAACTTGTTCAATCTAGCCAATAACTAATTTCTTCTCCATTATCTCACTATCTAAGATACTCTCAAATGTAACAATCTTCAGGCATTTTTTATGTTCATCTAGTGTGTCAACATCCAATTGAGATCTTTTCTTTTTCCTTGCAATCATTTTGATATGACCACCCTTTCTTTTCTTAGTACCTTCTTCTTCTTTATCCTCCTCCTTGACACTTTCATTCTTAGAAGAATCAATTCCTTTTTCATTCATCTCTTTGATCAGTCTTTCATCTTCAGCAAACCCAATAGAAATGAAATCTTCATCTGACCTTTTAATCTTTTCATACAGAGCTTGTATTTCCTCAAACTTCTTGGTTTTCAAATCAGAATGCTTGAAGTTTCCTACATGCTTCAAGTAGGTCATCATTTGATTTCTCAGTTGATTCTTTGTAGGTGGTCTGTTCCTGATAGCTTCTGATCTTTGTTGGGCAAGGAATTTTCTTTAAGCACATATTTGTCATGAAGGAATAACTGTGCTTTTCTTCTATTGTAAATTTCTCTCTTTCTTCTTCTTGAAGCTTCTCAGCAAGGAGTCTATATGCCTCAATTCTTGCCTTTATGTCATCATAATTTCTTATGAGAGCATATACTGGTAGCTTCTTCTTCAGCTAATCTTTTTCTTTCCTATTTACCTTCCCATTCTTCTTGTACCTTCCTAGCCATTTCTTTATCATTGGCAAGTTGCTTAAACTTCTTTTCAGCTTCAGGAATACCATCAGATTCACTTTCAGACTCATCTTCCTCTTCAATTTTCTTTTTCCCTTTGTCTTTTGGATCAATCTTTGGAAGAGGCTTTAATGTCAATAATGATCTAGTTGAAGTAGGCCTAGGTCTCTCAGTCTCTTCAATATCCTTAAACTCTACTCCTTTCTCCTTCTCTCTTGAAACTGCTTTGGCTTGGCTCATGTTGAGAAGAACCTGAGCTATTGTTTCATCATCTCCAAATATTGTATAAGTAGGTGTTTGAGAGTTGAGTAGCCCTTCCTCCTTTAGTTTGATCATAAGTACCTTCAATGTTCTACTGGTACTATCTTTCTCCTTGTCGGTACTAACTTTGGATCCGTCAGTACTAACTATTGGTCTGTCAGTACTAACTTTTTCCTTGTCAGTACTAACCTTTTGTTGAGCAGTACTAAGTTAAATCTTCAGTATATGTAAGTCTTCAGATTATCTGTTTCTTCACTCACTTCACCTTTTGTCTTCCCCCACATACTTCAGTCTTCATATAATCTAATGTATCTTCAGGCATCTCATCAAATAATGGATCTGTATGGACTGATGGTTTAGCTTTGGCAGACTTCCTCCCCTATTTGGATACATACTCCTTTTGTATCTAGTTTTTCTTTAAGGATCTCTTCCCTACCAATCTTTGCTTCAATGAGACACTTTTCATCCATGCTCTATGGTGTGTGATAACAGGTTTGACGTGCTTCTTGATCTGTGCCTTCAAGTGTTGAATTTCCTTGGCTTGATCTGAAACCTGTGTACATAAAGAGATACAAAGATCATAGACACTTTGGAGTGTCATGTCACCCTTATTCCTGAAGGGGATTTATCACTGGTTGACTGACCTCCCTGATTCCACCAGAAACTTTCTGGAATAGAAATCAGGAATAGGTGAGTAGAAGTGAAGGGTAGGGATGGGCAGACTGAGGATCCAACGTTGTTCACTTGGTGAGGAGGAGAGGGTGTTGGTTGTGCTTCAGATGGTACTTTCTGAAGGGACACCTCATCTCAGTTCGTGTGTACCAACTTAGAAGCAAAAAAAAGTGTGACTTTACCTGAAAATTGGGTACCCTTTTTTAACCATAAAGGAAAAAACTTTACTTGTCAAAGCATTTACAGGAAAATAATCTAAAGGTACATGTACATTCTCTAGCTGTTTATCTAAAAAGATTGAAATGAAACGTGGGTACATTACAAACTTCTTCTTTGCATCTAAATGGTAAGCATACCATCAAAAATTAATTTTGAAAAATTATATTTTTGATTAGATGTTAAGCAAATTACAGCAGTGGCAATCTAATACAATGATGGTGAAACAAAGCTTTGTTAAATGTTAACACAGTTAAATCCCCCTCATACCCCATAAGCTGTATAGCATCAAATATAGCCTGATTAGGGAGTGAGTCTATCCCATCAGCATCATCAAAAAGAAGATCACTTCTTATTGATGCTTCAGAGATAGACACAGGAACTGCCAGCTACTTTGGCAGTAATGTGCCTTTAACATTGTTACTGATTTATTTGGACTTAGCAGACGTCCAAACTATTCAACAAATGTAGTAGAACTACTTGGACTTACAGTGAGAGCATGAATGAATGGAATACGCGTAAAGAAAATCAATGAATCTCATAAAATCTCGGCTTCCCCTTCAGTCTTCTCTAATTATGCGATCTATTTGTGCTTTGTGTTTAGGGCATGATTCAAGAACAGCCATACTTGATGAATTGATAAGCGACGATGAGTAAAAGATTAGGGTTTGATAGAAGAAAGCGATTAAGAGAGTTTACGTGATTAAATTGTGCAATTGAGATGGGTTTATATTGGTTGAACAAACCCAAAATCAAAGAAACCGTTTCGATTTACACTTTAGACCCTTGGCGGTATTTTCTCCAACGTCTTTATAGCGGTACTATCTTTGCCCAACGGTATTAACTTTGCACTGTCGGTACTAACTTTTGTCAACCAAAAAAATGAACAAGTCTGGCAACAACAGTTCTTCAGTACCATTTATATCTCTTTCCAATGACTCTCTAAAACCCAAATAACTCCATGAAAATCATCACTATGGTCAAGATTCTTCTGCACACTGAACACTGCATACAAACTATACAACAAATCATATTGCCTCCCCTTAACTAATGCAGCTTATGGGTTGATCATCCCAATAGTAACAACCAAGAACTGGAACCTGCTAACATCAAATGCCTTGGTTAGAAGATCAGCTACATTGTCATCAGTGTGTATTTTTAGCACCTGGATAAGTTTCTTCTCATAAGCATCCCTTATGAAGTGGTGCCTAATTGCAATATGCTTTGTTTTGGAGTGAAATACTGGATTCTTTACAATGCATATAGTACTTTCATTATCAATGTAGATCTTTGTGTTCATGAAATTGAACCCATAGTCTAACATTTGATTTTGAATCCATAAAACTTGCCCACAACAATTTGCAGCAACAACATATTCTGCCTCGGTAGTAGAAGTAGCCACAATTGTCTGCTTTTTGCATTGCCAAGAAATAAGTCTCCTACCAAGAAATTGACAACCTCCTGTTGTGGATTTCCTGTCAAGATTTGCTCCAGCATAGTCACTATCTGAGTAGGCTTCCAGGTCAAATGAGGACACTCTAGGATACCAAAGGCCCAGTTTGGGTTTGCCCTTTAGATACCTAAAGATTCTCTTAACAGCACTTAGATGTGAGGTCTTTGGATTGACCTGAAACCTAGAACAAGCACAGACTGCAAACCTAATATCAGGCCTAGAAGCAGTCAAGTACATTAAGGAACCAATCATGGATCTATAAAGGTGTACAAGGTGAGCTCTCCCATAGAACTCATCTGAAATCTACTCTTCATTAATGCCTTAAATTCATCACACCAAGATTTCTTTGTAGAACCAAAAATAATATCATCCACATAAACTTGTACTAATATGATATTATGTTTGTCCTTCTTAATAAAAAGATTTTTGTCAATAGTTCCTCTTCTGTATCCATTCTTCAACAAGAAAGTAGATAAAGTAGCATACCAGGCTCTAGGAGCTTGGTGTAAACCATAGAGAGCTTTCACTACTTTGTAGACCTTCTTAGGATACTTAGGATCTACAAAACCTGGAGGTTGAACCGTTTAATTTTAAAAATAGTTTATTTCATAATTGTAAATCACAATCACTATTTTTATACTACTCGAAATTGAGGCCCAATGCAGATAAAAACCAAACGCCCCAAACTAATTATATCAAAGGCCCAATTCAATTCACATTTACCAAATGCCAACTGCTATCTGACGTGAACATGAAATCTAGATCGAATAAGCCAGAACCAACAAAACACAAACAAACAAACCAAAAAAATAAATAGGAATAAGCCACGAAAATTATTACTGAGTAAACCGAATACAACAAACACTTAAAACTTGATGACACGATGATAAGCTAACTATATTTTTATGAACAACAATTGTTGGTTATACCTCTCATTTACAAATAGGCTAACAGTATTAACTTTCATAGTGCCTTAGGATAGTACTGTCTCGTCTGTTAAAACTATGCCTAGCTGTACTACCCTTCTTAGTATGCTGTAGAAACAAATTGGTTTTGATTTTTCACTCTTGGCTACATTGTTCCAAATTGGCCTTATCTCCCTTTGACTAGAATTCCTGTTCAGCCTATTGTTTAACACAGCTTGTTTAGCCATCCTCTTTTCATGGAAATCATAATCTCTGATAAGTGATTAAGACTTCCAAATACAAAACATGCTCTTGCAGTAAAAACCCATACACCCAACTCTTTCTTGTCCAACTTTAAGATTTTTATATGTGTGAAATGATCCTAACAGTTTCCCTAGGAGTTTTTACTTGCTGGTTAGCAAAACTAGGGTTTCCTGTTCTTTTGTTGGTATAGACACATACTCATCTTCACTATCTGATTTATACTCCTCAATGATAGGAGCATCAGACCAGACCTTAGGTTGACATGCTACATTAGATTCATTAACAACTAGTTCAGACACTAATTCAGGTGTCTCAGTACTAATGTTAGATTCACAGGTATCAAAATTCACTGGTTTGGGTTTCGATTCACTAAGTTGATCTGTTTTTGGACCCCTATGTAAATTGTGAGTAATTACTTCTATATCAGGAGGGTCCAGAGGCATGTAATTCCTTGTCATGGGTGGGGGTACAGCATGCATTCCTCCTGCTGTAACAAACCTATCATACAAAGGTTGTTTTTCTAATCATTCTCATCCTTATTCATAAAAACACTTTGTAAAACTTCACCCTTTTCATAGCTCAAAAATACCATCCATTCTGTGATTCCCATACCAAGCCAAATTTTATCATTAGCACTCATTTGGGTATTAAGCAGTTTACCAAGATTTTTAGAAGAGTTGTGCCATTTTTCTACTTTAGCTTTTAAATCTTCTTTTTCTTTTTGAGCTTCTGCCAACAATTTCTTATGGTATGTTAGAACATCTGTTTTATCATCTAAATCTATCTTCATAAATTTTATCTTTTGTTCATACCACAGTTGTCCTTGTTGATGAGCAACTAATTGTGCTTCAACTTTCTTTAGACCTTGAGTATATGCCTTTATTTCTATGCTTTTTGCATCACTAAGTTGTTCTCTCTGAGCATCATACAGTTTTTTAAGCTTAGCATAAGACTCTTTACACTCATTTGAACAGGAAGTTACCTCTGTGTCTGACCCTGAGCTGTTGCAAGCCATCAAAGCATAATCTTCTTCTTCTTCTGAGTGACTGGTCCAATCTACACCTTCTCCATCAATGGTCACCAATGCTTTAGAGTCTTCCTACTTACCAGATCTTCTCCCATCCTTATTGCCAGAGTTCCAAGCATCTCTTCTCCTACTATATTGATTTCCCTTGGTTCTACACTCTCTAGCAAAATGGCCTGTCTTGTGGCAATTGTAGCATTTGACTTTGGTTTTATCAAAACCAACTGGTTCCTTTGCATCAAATTGTAGCTTTCTACCAGTCTTTTTGTAGAACTTTTTCATTCTCATCGAAATCATGGCCACCTGCCATTTCAAGTCCATTTCTTCTAAGTCATATTCATCAAGACTGTTCCAAGTTTCCCCTATGGTCTAGGGAGGGAAAACTTGATTGATTAGCGAGCAAGTGTATGATGGAAGTTTGTTCATACTGTGAGTTTTGACAAAAGGATTAGAAACCCTTATAGCGAGTGGGTACTAACATCATTAGTATTGCTGGTGTTCTCAGAGACAAATGCTACATTTTGCGTGCTAGAGGTGATGCTTATGTAGAGCCTTTACATCATTCTCAAAAGACTCGTAGAGTATTAAACAGATCATCAAAGCTGAGTCTGTCCACTCCTGGTTGGTCCTTATAATAAGGAAACTTGAGGACTAGGCAGAAGAAGGTCTTAGAGTCTATGGAATTTCTGATTTGCATCTCAGTGGATACACATTGCTCCATGAAATCTTAATTGCTCAGAAGACTTTGGAACCTGTCATAGCCTTTAATGAGCCCTTTGAGTTTGATACAGAGAATCCTTTAAACTGTTGCTTTAAGATATACTCCTGCATCTTCTTTGGATTCGTCTTTCACCAAATCTGGGATTTGTGGCTCCCACATCTCTTTATGCATCATCATCTTATGAATTTTAGCAAGATGTCTTCTGGAAGATGGCATAAGCAAAGTGGTCCTTGCTTATCTTTTCTTCGTGGCTACAATTTCTTCTGCAGTTAATGGAGGAAGACCTTGATTTGTCCTTGTATATCTGTGGTGATTGATACAGGACCATTTCCATTTTGTATAACCTCCCAGATAGGATAGTCTGTATGGGCTAAATAATGTTCCATTTTCATGGCCCATATGTCATATTCTCCCTTTTTGAGAATAGGAAGTTTAATGGTTGAAACTGTGTGAGGAGTTTGTTGTGTTGGTGTTTGTGATGATGATGGTGGAGGTGGTGGTGGTGGTGGAATTTCATCTTGTGATCCAGACATGTTTAGTTTTGTAGGATGGAGATGTATAACTGGTTTTGTTTATTTTTATGCATTTATTATTATCATTCATACATATCATAACTGTGAGTCCCAAACTGAACAAATCTTTGCAGCCTGCTAAGGGTGATAGCCAACTTCTATATATACAGTTTAACTATATAGAAACACTGACTATGATTACTATGTGCTAATGCGGAATCTAAACACAAGTACTAAGAAGAACAATGAAAAACTAAATAATGATTTCTATTAATCTGCTTTGAGTGATTACAAATTACTAACTATGAGGTATGATTGTATGAGATGTATTGAACTCGTGTATCTAACTATGCCATGAGGGATCCTTTTATAAACCAAGGATAAACCCTAACAAGCTTATAAAACGCGTAAAAGATAATACATATCTTTTCCTAGAATATCTCATACATATCTCTTAAACGGTACTAACTAATTTCTACTAACAGTACTAACTATCTGATCAGTACTTAACACTTTGTACTGTCAGTACTAATTATAACTATCGGTACTAACTATTATTACTAACGGTACTAAGTTAAGAAAACATAATTCCCAACAATAACTTTACGGAACAAGAAACACTAAAAAGGATAAATTCATCGTTCTTGATTTTTCACCCGCCCCAAACCAAGCTTAAAAACGAAATCATTGTTAAATACAAGTTAAGATGCTAACACTACTCATAAATGCTAATTGTGTATGCATAGCTACTTTCTGCTCCCTTATTCCTAAGTCCTCTAAAGATTTTATTATTATTATTGGTGACAAATAAATTAAATTCTTATTCATATAAAGTAAACCCGGTTTAGACCATAATTAGTTTGAAATCCTTTCCTAAAGAGACGATATGGTGAGAATAAGGTTCATATTAAGGTTCTAATTTCGCATGATTTATGGGTTATCCTTTTTATTTCATCCGAAACAACTCGACTATGAGTCCAGAGACGGAAGCTTTATTTAGATAACCCCGGAGTTGAAATTTGGCATTATTACTATTATTATTATTATTATTATTATTATTATTATTATTATTATTATTATTATTATTATTTTTAATTATGTCACTTCATTAGAATAATAGGGATTACAACAAATTGGA
>BQNB010088133.1:2607-27737 GCA_026074375.1 Tanacetum coccineum | reverse complement strand
AGTCTTAATTTTACCTTTTCCAGTAATTTTACCTCCTTTAGTGCTTCCTGCAAATGCAACAAAGCCACCATCAATATCTTGATAATTTGAGAGGTAGAACTTGTTTCCAGTCATATGCCTAGAGCATCTACTGTTAAAAATCCCTTGATCTTGTAAAGCATGTTGTGGATTACCCTGCACTCAAAATAAGAGAATTAGTTTCTCTTAGGGACCCAAGCCATTACTGACTTGAGTATGCCTTGTGGATCAACATAGTCAAATCTTTTAGGAGTGTATGATCCACTGTCTTTGGAGATATGATCTATTATATTTCCTTTTGGTCTCCAAATCCAGCATGCTGAGGACTTAACAGCATTATCCCCATTTCCCTCAGCAGTTCTAACTACTACTTTTTGCCCAGCAATAGTTACATTATTAACCCTACCAGTATTAACTGTTTTATTAAAATTATTGGTTCTGACTGCTGATTTTTGGTTAAATGGCCTTCTTACTGGTGAATGTAACTTATTAAAAACATTTGAACTTGGTTTTGCAACATTCACAGTTGGTCTAGATGCAGCAGTATTAACATATCTGGCAGTACTATTTGATACTGCTGCTCTTGGGAAGCTTTGCTTAGCAGTATTAACTGGTACTTGTCCAGACTTTGTTAAGACTGCAGCTGGAACAAAATTTCTTTTAGGATGTGGGTGAGTCAATTTATTTTGGTGGTTTACCCTCTGAGCATTGTTCCAAACTGGTCTAACTTCCCTTTGACCAGTAGCCTTACCCTTATGTAACAACCCACAATTTTCATCACTGTAATTTCCACTTATATTATATTAAATACTACTTTTTCACGTGAAATTTTTTGCTTTATTTCACTCTTTATGCAACGTAACTTGCATAACCAAAGTAAACGAGCTCATGCAACAACCAATGCCAACTATATATACGTTTATATCAAGTAAACTTCCTAATATATCAAGTCTATGTTCCAATATCATTTTTACCAAATACGTTATCCATTTAACATACTTTTTAAAACGTTATATAAAAACAAGCATTAAACGTTAACGTTTATATCAAAACCCTAATTATATGTGATGTTTACATATAAAATACAAGCTATCAAGGCATGTGTACAAGTGTACAATGCATAACTTTTGAATATTAATTCCCTCCTAAACCTTGGTACAACTCCCTAAAGCTCAAAGTACAATTCGACTATGCATAGAATTCAAATAAGCTCATTTTCCCTCCATTTTCATTCTAGCTCTTAGGCATAAGTTACAAACACTTAATGCACAACACATAAACCCTAAACTATCCTAAACCCTAACCTTAACTTGAATTTAAACCAAAAACCCTAACCCGAAAACCCTAGCAAACTCGTTACACCCTTAAACTAGTTCACAGTTTTCAGAAGTCTGATCCGTTGATAAAACATATGATCTGGGAAAAATCAATAGGCTTTGGGTATTAAGTAAAAATACTAGGTTTTAGCCCTATGTCTTGTGATCATTTTTCCGGTTGACTCAACCCGATTCGATGTCGGATGAATTAGTTATAGCCGAAATGGCAAAAGTGCGCAGATTCTGCACACCTGTAGTAAATGGCTGTTATCTCTAAATTTTTGTATAGTGACCCCTAAATATGTAAAACTAAAAGTTGTAGAGGACTCAAATATCTAACCATGCTCACTGGTTTGAGCTTAATCGGAATTACAGTTTGTAAATGACAACCATTTTACCGGGACCGATGTTGGCTGTCCAAAAACAGCCATGAACTCGCCACCCCTAAACTACTTCTAAACCTAATTCTAAGCAAGCTAGCACCTCAAGCACCTCAAGCACCATGACCTCACCACCACCTTCAGCACCTTGTCATCAACCTAGCACCCTACCACCTCCATCACCACCCTTGTGCACCAAGAAAACTTCTCCTTATCACCTCCTTTGATTTTTGAACCAACACCACCTCCTAGACCATGCATAGCTACTTCCCTAGCCCTCCTTAGTCACCAATGACAGCCTTGGCCACCACACCAAGTTTACTTGGTGCCTACTTCAAGAAAACTTGGCCACTACTCCTCTTCTTGCACTATATATATGCATACATACATATACTTTCCATATCTCATCAAAAACTCATCACACACTCAAATGGAGTTCTAAACAAGATCAAAGATGGAAGAACTCAGCCAATTTGAAGCCAAGAAACAAGAAAAGAAGCTCTTTGATTCATTCCCTAAGGTGTTCGACTCATAAAAAGCTCATTCGATCTATATTCATAGCATTCAACCCATTTAAGCTCAAGTAACCTCAAAAACTTGTTCAATAACCTCTCTTACTATTTTAGAACTTTCATAAGGCTTGTTAGATCCTATATAAACTCTTGTTTAAGCTTTTGAATCACAAACCCACATGGTTTGGTTTTCCTAAACCAAACGTGCCCATTTTTAAGCTTTTAAGCTCATAAGCTCTTTTGATAAGCTATAAGCTCGTAAAACTTATTTATTCTAACTTATTTTAGCTTATAGTAATAAGCTATAACCTGCAAATTACTTTCAATATTAAAAAATATCAAGATTATGAATTTTGGACTAAAATTGTAAATATTTTCATGCACAAGGGTATATATTGTAAATTTATGAAATTATATAGTTTTGGGTCAAAAATGTCATTTTCTTAAAGTTATAACTACAAGGAGCTGTTTTTCCGAGTTTTAAAGTCAAAGATTTAATATATATATATATATATATATATAAAGGATTAAACTTATAAAAGTATAAAAATCAAGGGTATATATTGCCATTTTTGTATTCTTAAAAATATAAAATGTAATATTTTTGTATAAAATATTAAAATATATATAAATATTATAAGACTCGATTTTATTAAAACCTAACACATTTGTCGTTATTAATCATCGATCGACGCATTATAAAACAATTACGTTACATATTTAACGTAACTTATCATCGACTAGCTTTTGAAGAAACATAAAATCTTATCGTATCACGTTACTAGGGAATTTCATGTGAGGGGTTTCATTTGAGTATACGTTTTGATGAGTTTGCTGGATTTACGATTTAAAGTGTCCTAGTTCCTCAAACGTTTACTGCATGACCTCTGAATTATGATAGCCCGAATAGTGATATAATATTTCTATAAATTAATAAATCAAAGTAAGATGTATGTTAAACTTTATAAAGTTTTGAAAACATAAACAATCACACTAAGACTTGACATATTACCTCAGGTTACGTGACGAGGCCGTTACTTTCATTTCATATACTTTTGCCATCAATCAGATTTCCCTATTAAGGAGAGTTCGTAGCCTCGCTTTTAAATCTTTTGAATACTTTATAAACCCACGAGGGGGATACATGCTTAAACCATGAATGCAAGTGTTTTTCCAACTGTATGCTATCCAGATATATTATTGCCTAAGTACCTTCCAGTGCCACTATTTCCATATCATGAAACATTAATTACTTGCTAGTAAATGCAAATATTGTGGATAGATCTATTGGGGGTGATGACTCCCGTTGGTATACCCGTTCATGGGGTAGCCAAACGCACTATATTTGACTTAATGGGTAACCTTGGCAAGTTACCTTTCCACGGGGACATTTGTTCCTCAACCAATGTCATTTTGGTGTTTTCCATGTTAACGTATTGATGTCATGAGCTTAGGGCAATAATATTGTTTTCTATGATAATTGTACTCATTGTAATTATTAGTATTTATGGGTGTATAACAACGTAACCCACTATCTATGATGACTTGTATTTAACTATTTATCATAAACCTATGAATTTCACTTAACCATTGTATTGACCTTTTTAGCATTTTTATCTCAGGTAATTGAGCAACTTATGGCATGAAGTGGCATGGACTTGAAAATGGCTAAATTGTTATCATTCAAACTTTATGTTTCTATATTTTGAGACCTCTTTTTGTAAAAACTCTGATAAATAAATGAATGATAACAAAATTTTCCAAAACGTCTCTTTATGAGTCGTTTTCTATGATTATGTCTGTTGATCCATGAAGTAATACCCCAGATTAATTTCAGCTGCTATATGTCAAAAATGGGGGTGTTACAGATTGGTATCAGAGCTCATGGTTATAGAGAATAAGGGTAAAACCTAAACTATAACTACTTTTTCCATCCAAGAAAGTGCTCCGTGCCACTGCAGTTTCCAGAATAGTATGTATAAGAATTTTCATGGCAGATAATACACTACTATTATATTATATATAAATAACTTATGTTATTTCTATTGGGTTGTTATATAGTCATGTCTTTCCCCCCCATCCTATTATTATCCTATCTGATTTAGATGTTGAGGATACTTTTTCCTCTACACACTCTCCTGACTATATCCCGGCTTTACCGGACTATTTCCCAGCCTCACCGGGAAACATCTCTCCTAACTTTTTAGATGATTTAACTAAAGGATCTTTTAGCCTCACTAGCCCTCTCAACTTTTTATGATGACCCATATATGAAGGCCATGCAAGCATATGATGCTACTGATAATGAATTACCACAAGCTCCTATTGCTCCACCGACTATTTTGCCTACATCTCCAGGGTTATCACTATCACCAATGTTTGATTTCTCGACATTTCTTTTATCTCGAGAAGATTTCACCACCTAAAAACATTGAGACACCTGTTGAATCACCCATTCCAATATCTCCATCTTCATCAGTAGGATCTTTATCACTGTTTAGGTCAACTACACCACCACCAGAGTATCCCTTTGATAAGTCTATCTTAGATAACTCATTATGGATCATACCGCAACCACTGGGAAATGAACCAGTCCCCGAGAAACCTAATGAGTCAGATGCTTGTTAGAGTGTTCATCTCTGGAAGTCTTAGATTCCAAAATTTTCCGTTATATCATGCAATGTAATATCAAAGAATGATCACAAGTCTTTGTATTATAATTTGCATACCTTAACTTGTGATATGACTATATCGTTTTATGGATTCTTATTATGTGTTGTCTTGTATATGTTGATAGATGCCTCCCAAGAGAACATCAACATCTGCAGCACCAACTATGACTTAGGCTGCCATTCGGTAACTAGTTGCTAATAGTATTGCTGCTGCTCTAGAAGCACAAGCTGTAACCATGGAAAGTACTGACAATCCAAATAGGAATACCGGACTAAGAGAAATTCTTATAGCAAGAAAATGTACTTACAAAGAGTTTATGAGTTGCCAATCTTTCTACTTCAATGGTACGGAAGGAGTTGTTGGTCTCATTTGTTGGTTTGAACGAACTGAATCGATATTTTCTCGTAGTAACTGTACCGAGGACTGCAAAGTGAAATTTGCTACTGGTACTCTCACCGAGGATGCCTTGTCCTGGTGGAATTCCTATGTTAAACCTATTAGAATAAAGCAAGCCAGCAAGATAGCCTGGACTAAATTGAAAAGGCTCAAGAAAATGGAAGACGAATTTTACAACTTGGTTGTGAAAGGAAATGATCTCAAGACTTATGCTAAAAGATTCCAGGAATTAGTAGTCTTATGTCCGAATATGGTGCCAAACACTGGGAAACTTATAGAAGCTTTCATCGGGGGATTACCCAGAAGTATTGAAGGAAATGTTACCGCTTCAAAGCCTCAAACTTTGGAGGAAGCCATTACTGTAACCCAGAGGTTAATGGATCAGGTAACAAAGTACGATGCTGAGCAAGAAACCAATGATCACAAACGAAAGTTTGATGATAGAAGAAACAATAACAACACCAACTACCCCAATAATCATGACAACAACAACTACCCCAATAATCGTGACAACAATAACTACCCCAATGATCGCAACAACAACAACTACCAAAATAACCGTACCAACAATAACAACCGTAACAATGATTACCACCAGCAGCAAAATGGAAGGCAGGAAACCTTCAGGACTTATGGAAACCATGGATATAATGGACATCATCCCCTGTGTAGGAAGTGTACATTGCATCACACAGGACCTTGCACTGTCAGGTGTCAGAATTGTAACAAAGTAGGCCATCAGACTAGAACCTGTAGAACTTCTGTTTCCAAATATCACTCTATCACTCAACTAAATCTCAGGACGAGATTTCTGTAAGGTTGGGGGAATGTAACAATCCACAATTTTCATCACTGTAATTTCCATTTATATTATATTAAATACTACTTTTTCACGGGAAATTTTTTGCTTTATTCAATTATGTAACATAGTTTACATTTCTAACGTAAACGAGCTCACACAACTACATATGCCAATTCTATCTACGTTTACATCAAATAAACACCATAATATGTCAAGTCAACATTCTAATATCCTCTATATCATGTATGTTATCTATTTAACGTAATTTTCATAACATTATTACTAAATGAACTTTATCCGTTAACGTTTATACCAAAACCCTAACTACATGTAATGTATACATACAAAACAACTATACAAGCTTATGATGCATATGTACAAGTATTCCTAAGCATAAATTCAAATATGTTTTCCCTCCTAAATCATGGTACAACACCTTAAAGCTTAAAGTACAAGCCGATTATGCATGATATTTAAATGAGCTCATTTCCCTCCAAATTCTACAAGGCATTTAGTACCACCTTTCTAACCTAGAGTACAAGTCTTCTAAGCACAACATTTAAACATATTTTTTTCCTTCAAACACCATTCCACACTCGTCCTAAACCAAAACCCTAACCCGAAAACCCTAGCAAACCCGATACCACTTAAACTAGTTCATAATTATAGATTTAGAATCTGATTTGTGATAAAACATAGGATCTGGGCAAAATTAGTAGGCTTTGGGTATTAACAAAAAATACTAGGTTGTAGCCCTATGTCTTGTGATCATTTTTCCGGTTGACTCGACCCGATTCAATGTCGGATGAATTAGTTATAGTCGAAATGGCAAAGGTGCGCAGATTCTGCACACCTGTAGTAAACGGCTATTATCTCTAGATTTTTGTATAGTAACCCCTTAATATGTAAAACTAAAAGTTGTATAGGACTCAAATATCTAACCATGCTTACTGGTTTGAGCTTCATCGGAGTTACGGTTTGTAAATGGCAACCATTTTACCGAGACTAATATTGGCTGTCCAAAAACAGCCATGCCCTTTCATTAAAAATTGGACCCTTGAGCCCCAAGCAAGACCCTTAGCCACTACTCAAGACCCTTGGGCACCACTCCAACATCTTCGCCACCACTCCAAGTAGCTTGGCCACTACTCCACTTCAAAAACTTGGCCATTACTTTTCTTCTACACTATAAATACACGCATACATACATACATTCATTCATCATTCACAATTCAAACTTAAAACAACTTCAAAATGATGATCTAACCAAGACATAGAAGAGAATAAAGGAAGAACTCAGCAAGTAGAAGCCAAGAAATCAGAGAAAAGAGGTCCTTGATTCATCTCCAAATAGTGTTCGACCCATTTCAAGTCATTCGACCCATTTCTACCATTTTCGACTCATTTCAAGTTCAAGTAAGCTCATAACTCGTTTTATAACTCTTGCTTTTTTAGACTTCATATGCTTTCGTTAGTCATATGTAAAATCTTGTTTAAGCCCTTGAACCACAAACCCATGCGTTTTGGTTTTCCTAAACCAAACGTGCCCATTTTGATCTTTCTAGTTCATAAGCTTTATTGATAAGCTATAATCTCGTAAAACTTATTTATTCTAACTTATTTTAGCTTATAGTAATAAGCTATAACCTGCAAATTACTTTCTATATTGAAAAATATCAAGATTTAGGAATTGTTGGACTTAAATTTGCGATATATTTTCATGCACAAGGTTATACATTATAAATTTTTGAAATTATATAGTTTTGGGTCAAAAATGTCATTTTCCTAAAGTTATAACTACAAGGGGCTGTTTTGCCAAATTTTAAAGTCAAAGGTTTAATATATATATACTTTATATATATAAAGGATTAAACTCATAAAAGTATAAAAATCAAGGGTATATATTGCCATTTTTGTATTCTTAAAATATAGAAATGTTAGTATTTTGGTAAATAAATTTCTAAAAATATATATAAATAGTATACAGAAATATTATAAGACTTGATTTTATTAAAACCCGACACATTTATCATTATTAATCATCGATCGACGCATTATAAAACAATTACGTTATATATTTAACGTAACTTATCATCGACTAGCTTTTGAAGAAACTTAAAATCTTATCGTATCACGTTACTAGGGAATTTCATGTGAGGGGCTTCATTTGAGTATACGTTTTAATGAGTTTGCTGGATTTACGATTTAAAGTGTCCTAGCTCTTCAAACGTTTATTGCATGACCTTTGAATTATGATAGCCCGAACAGTGATACAATATTTCCATAAATTAATAAATCAAAGTAAGATGTATGTTAAACTTTATAAAGTTTTGAAAACATAAACAATCACACTAAGACTTGACATATTACTCTCAGATTACGTGACGAGGCTGTTACTTTCATTTCATATACTTTTGTCATCAATCAGATTTCCTTGTTAAGGTGAGTTCATAGCCTCGCATTTTAAATATTTTGAATACTTTATAAATACGCGAGGGGAATACATGCTTAAACCATGAATGCAAGTTTTTTTTTAACTGTATGCTATCCAGATATATTATTGCCTAAGTATCTTCCAGTGCCACTATTTCCATATCATGAAACATTAATTACTTGCGAGTAAACGCAAATATTATGGATAGATCTATTAGGGTGACGACTCCCGTTGGTATACCCGTTCATGGGGTAACCAAACGCACTATATTTGACTTAATGGGTAACCTTGGCAAGTTACCTTTCCACAGGGACATTTGTTCCTCAACCAATGTCACTACGGTGATTTCCATGTTAACGTATTGGTGTCATGAGCTTAGGGCAATAATACTGTTTTCTTTGATAATTATACTCATTGCAATTATTACTATCTATGGGTGTATAACAACGTAACACACTATCTATGATGACTTGTATTCAACTATTTATCATAAACCTATGAATTTCACTCAACCATTGTGTTGACCTTTTTAGCATGTTTATCTCAGGTAAATAAGCAACTTATGGCACGAAGTGGCACGGACTTGAAGATGGCTAAATTGTTATCATTCAAACATTATGTTTCTAGATTTTGGGACCTCTTTATGTAAAAACTTATGTGAACTTATGTTTATTTTTAATTACTTATGAGATGACAACCCGACTTGGTCGGAAGTATGTGAACTTATTTGGCTTACTTAGAACCTCTAATTAATATGTGCTATTAGTATGTTCTTAATGTTTATCTTAATCTCTTATAAAATTTTAATTGCATGCATAGATGATATACTTGGTTTCATGCATATATATGTTCACATGGGACTTGCTGTAAATTGACCACTAAAACACAACCTTTCCCACAAATTTTTTACAAAAATCAAATTTTGGGTCATCAGAAAAACATCAGATGGGCGGCCCCCTTAATTCATATGGGCGGTCCCCTTAAAGATAAGGGGGCCGATACCATAATTAAGGGGACTGGCCACCTGCTTTACAGATTTTACTGTTTCTTTCTGCTTTTTGACTCTCTTTTACCTAGCCTCAGCTATCCTTACCCACAAAACTCGAACATATTTTGGAAATTCTTAAACTAATTCAAATCTATTCCATTTCCAAACCTTTCTCATCCAATAAATTCCCTCTAAATATTCACCACCATTTCATCATCTTCTTCATTCTCTATCAACCACCATAAACCTTCATGACATCCACTAGAGCTTCCATTTCCAAAGCTTCCAAAATACCAAAAATTAACATCATTCCACCAAAACAATTGTTTGTGGATTTAACTCATGATGACACTAAAACCTCATCACCCAAACATCAACTCTCATCCCCTAGTTCTCCAAATGCACCTTCAAAAATACCATCAACCAAAGGTACTTCCTCATCCTCCATTGACTACACACCCAAATCACCAACCTCATCCACATCACCATCAACCAATGGTTACTTGAACTCACCAACATATCCTCCTCCAAGAGTTCCTCCACCACCTCCAACTCAAGAAAATGCATCAATGAACATCACTCTTACCCTTTCACCAATTACCCCACTTGATGTCCAATTTAATACTCCATCACCTTTTCCACCTATCTTTGGTCATCCCATTCCTTAGAACCTTCTTGAGGCACATGGAGACTCATGTTTGTGTTGCATTCACAGCCGTACTCTTATCTTTGGATTAAGAGATGAACTCCAATACATGTTTTCTTACATAGAACACATGCTCTCACAACCTCCACCACCCAATTCACCACCACCACCATCACTTTCACCAAACTAAACATACACCATGTTTAGCCACTTTCAAATAATCGTCAACCAAACCTTTTGCAAGCAAGTCCTATGAAATTCTAGGAATGCTAGGATCTTTGTAGTTTAATTTTATGTATGTTGTATTAATTTGCTTCAAGCATATTATTTCTATTTAATGCATGCATGATTGTGTGTTATACATAATTATTATGTTTAATGAATGGTCTTTAGTCTTATGTTTTAATTATGCACTTAACTTTTTAGTTGATATTTATATTTGTGGTTATTGATTTACACAAATTTCTTGACAAATGTCAACTATTATAAACATGCTTTAGTGTTTTTCCTTTTTACTTGATATATGTTAGAAAATGGTTGTCTTGTTCTTCTAACTTGTTCTTGTAGCAAAGTCACTATAGCTCGATTTCTTGGTGCCCTCAAACGAGGGGGAGCACACATCAAGGGGGAGCATTTATTCTGTCGATTCTACGCTCAATCATCGACGAAGCCTTTTTTATTCTACAAAAAGGGGGAGAAATAAAAATAAAACTCACTAAATACTTGTTTAAAAATAATTTTACATTTAATGAGTTTAGATTTTGTAATCATCAAAAAGGGAGAGATTGTTGATATAAATAATTCCTAAAAACGTTATTAATATTTTTCGACCTCTCTATGTTTTGATAATCACAAAATGTAAAAATGATTAATGAAAAATTATTCGTAAACAAATAATTAGTAGTAAATTTTCATTTCAAAAATTTAATCACTTAAAAGTATGAATAAATAAATGCTTAATGCATTTTATGATCAAAGAAATTTTTATTCAACCTCACATTTTTTATAAAAATATCACAAACATTTTTATAACTTTTACAAAACATTTTTAAATTTAAAAGAAATATTTTATTCAAAATAAATATTTTGAATTTAAATTTTTTACCTAAAAACGGCTAAAAATGTTCCAGAAAACACTTCCCCTAAAAAGACAAAAAAATGAGCGTCCTGGTTTGGCCGGCCCCCTTAAATACACGGGCGGTCCCCTTAATTTTAAGGGGACCGGCACCCTAATTAAGGGGACCGGCCAGACAAAAAGTCAACTCAGTTTGCCTAGAAATATTGGACTACTCCCCACTGATTTTCTCACCTTTTGCACACACTTTCTTTCTGTTCTAAATCAGTTTATACTCTCATTTCATTCCTTTGATCATTTAATCATAAACTTTGTTTCCAGTGATCCACGCTTAATTCCTCAATTGCCCTAAATAGAAAAAATACTTCTTATCATCAAGTCAAGAAGTGTTATAGTTTAGTTGGTGTTGTTGTGAAGTTGTGTTAGATCTTGTAAATCATTTGTGTATATGTAAAGGTGCGTATTGTAGTTGTGTACAATAGTTAGATTGTGGTGATCATTGAAATTATAGTTAGATCGTAATGATCATTGTAAGTAGTGTTAGATTGGTGTGATCATAGTAGTGTCTTGGCGAAGCGAAGTTGTGAAGTCAAGAAAAGTTGTGAGGTGAAGAGAAGTTGTGTAGTGAAGCAAATGTGTGAATTGGTGTGAAGTAATGTGATTAGAAGTTGTGATAGATTGATTATAGCTAGGATTATAACTCGATATTTCGCTTAGTGTTGGAAATTAGTGTAAGCTAAGTTGTGTACGGTTTTCTCCGCCTAGAGGGAGTTTGTTGACATAGCGAAGAGAACTCTCGAGTTTGGTGCTCGAGGAGTGGAGTATGGCGAAGAGGTGTTTCGTTACCGAACCACTATAAATCTTTGTGTTGTGGTTTTATCTATCTAACTCTTATCTCTTGTATTTCATATTTACTTGTCATTTATTTACTTACTTGTATTGTTCATATTGTGCACATATTAAGATCACATAAAGTTGAATTTAAGTTTTTATAAACAAACATAACATTAATTTAAAAAGCGGTAAACTATTCAACCTCCCCCCCTTCTAGTTTTCCACACGTAGTTACCATGAAGTACTAAAGATGTAAAGTCTAGTCACAACTACGACGTAGTTGGCCACTTCAACTACACCGTAGTTACACTTAGCCTGCAAAAGGAAAGCCTGACTCAGCATAACTACGACGTAGTTTTGATGTTTTTCGTTTTATACCACCAAAAATATCTTATAAAATTGGAAAGATTATACAAACCTAAATACAAAAGTATCTTGGCAAGTATTGATCTCCCAGGTTGTCGTTCTAAAAGAGTGGTGAATTTGAAATACATTAGTCAAATTTTGTTTGATGCTTAGTTATCACAAAAAGTTTTGTTTTTTTAGACTAAAATTAAAATAAAAACAAGAAAAGGAAGGCCAAAAATCATAAGGCAACAAAAATAATCTATAAATAAACTACGAGAACAATAAAAAGGCAAAGATTCAAAAGATTACTAAGAGGATATGTTTGTCTAGAAACGGTGGTTAAAATATTATGATTAATAAAGAAGTTATTTTGGTGATAAAAAAACTCGTATAAGGGTTAATCTCTTTATACGGCCGTATATCAATTTTAATCTTTATACGCGCACGGTAAACCAATTAGTTGATAATCTAGATTAAGATATTGACTACTAGAGAATTTTTATTTTTTCCAACAGCTTTTGCCTGTTAAATTGAATAAAAACAATCTAAGTAAACCGAAGGTTGTGTTATCAGCTACTAGGAATTAGTCGTTTTATAGTAAGGGACAATATTTCGGATTTGATGTGAATCTTACTCACCATACCTTGAGTTAGGGTTCCCTTTCAAAAGTAAGGCACCAAAATCGTCTAGGCGAACCGTCCATGAAATTTTGGTCAAGCCCCACCCAAATCCACAAATACTATTCGTTACCAAAAACGGGTAACCTAACCTCTAGTCAATATACTAACCTAAATTAAACAACTAATATCACCAACAACAACTTTCCCAAATTAATGACAACATCCTAACCACCAATTTCTAAACAAACATATATAAAATTTACTCGCTACTAATCATAACTACGCTACAAGCAACAAGTAAAATAATAATAATAATAATAACTAAACTAAAAATGACAATAAGCATAAAAATAAATAAAAAGATAAAAAAAAGGATTATAAGTCACCAAATGAGAAGACTACGGATAAAATGGATCTCGTCATAAATTACAATCAATACCAATACCCAAGTCGACAAGCTCATATACCCATATCTTCCTTGATAGCTCCATATACCACAACTCATTTATCATAAACTATTTGATAAATAACTGCTAATCTCAAAATTTAAAACAAGACTTTAGTGTTTGAGGAAAGATGCTGAAATATAATAAAACATAGTAAACGTAATCTATTATACTAAAAGATTCAGCCCCTAAATTTAATGAGGTTGTATCCATTAATGGTTTAGAAACCGGTTATGAACTTCTATTGAAGCAAATAACACTTAATGCGGTCGATTCTGTTGCATTCATTCCGCAACATTCATTGTTAAGTTACACAATAACTTCAAAGAATGCATACAGTCGGCATAACTCCAAAAAATGAATGCAGATTCATGTCTGTGTATTTAATGTATTCAACCGGTAAATATAACCTACTGGAATACCCAAATAATTGGAACCAACTTATATATAAGCAACACAAACATAAAACATTTCGGTCTCCTCTATCTCTCTCTCTGGAATAAGACACCCTAATTGCCCACCATCATTAACCCATTCCCCATCACTGCCGCCACCATTACCCTAATTGCCTCCACCCTCTGTCTGGTAGTTTGTGTTGTGCTTGGTGGTTTTGGGTGTGCTTAATGGTCTGGGTGTATTTACTCTCAAAAATACATAAACACGAATTGGAAACAAAAAGAAGACGAAGACCGGATTTCAGTTTCTTTTCCTTTTCAAGTAATGATCTTTGAAAGACCACTAACAAGACACATCATCATAGATCAGTGTGAAGCAAAGCTTCTATCATATATTCGAAAGTTTCAAAAGAAAGAACAAAAACAAACTGAGTTTCATCCTTTCTTTCTGTCATCGAACCAAAGATGGTGACCGATGTTCGTGTTTTAAAGAAAATATGACGAGTGAATGGTTGTGTTTCGTTTATCTGAGTGGTTGTAATTCGTTATTTACAGACAAGAGATATATATGATTTTTGTGATTTGTGGAAGCAGATAAGAGTATTGGTAGAAGGGAGTTTAGAAACTTAGGGGGTGAATGTTTGATGAAAATGATTAGGGTTTCAGATTTGGCACTTATCTCTAAGTCACAATCATAAAATCAATGGAATGGACTGATTATTGTGGGCCGGTCCTAAACCTTGATTGTTGGACGTTTGGAATATGTCAAAACATTTGACAGTATGATTTCCTTTACTACAAAAAAAATCAGTTACGAATATACACAGCGTTTTATGTACTGAGGCTTTTAAAAGCGCTTCATTGTCACAAGATAATCATAATGTGTATTCATAGAATTGATTGTCATTTTCAAATAAAAAAAGCATATTTCCTAAAATAAGTTTTCGTTTCATTGATAAAATTGAAGATATGCGTAACATAGTGATTGGGATATGATTTTTCGAAAATATCTTTCACACGATACAAAATTATAATACTTTCCATATCTACGGTTATTAATACTTACTCTACTTAAAATGGGTAAAAAGACTTTTATGCAAAGATTGTTGCTGAATTAAGAATACATTATATAATTAGTTGCTCACTTTTAATACATCTAAATGTTTGATCACAATAAATTCACCACTTAAATCAGTTCGTTTTTTATTTTTTCAATTTTACTTTTATGTATGAATGTGCAGGGATGTCTCCAATAGATCAGTAATGTGTCTTCTAATTAAAACATTGGTTGGAATATTTTTGCTTACATATTCTATTTGTCAAGTCATTTTGATCCATGTTTCATGTCACAACTTTAATCCATGTAATAACTTTTCTGTTAATCATTATGCTCTTTTAAGAGATCCTTTCGAGTTGTATTGTTGGTAATGTAGATAAATAAATTGAGAAAAAGAATGAGTGGAATTTGTACCATTGATTATAAAAGAACGTATTATCAAATGCTCAAACGGGATAAATACACAATTAGGTAAGTATGTAGTTATTGTTATCATATTCCATTAGACAAGTAGTTTACCAGAAGGTATGCACTTCGTTTGAAAGTATTATTTAATTAGTTATTAAATAATAACTAACCATTCTCCCTTTGCTATCTTGAAGTTTATATGCACAACATTGTAGAATGCGGGCGAAATAGAAAATGTCTATATTTTGTGAACCAGATATCTTTATATCAATCAACAATTAGACACAGCTTGTGTGCATCGCACGGGTCTGCATGGCTCGTGATTTGTAATTTTTGAGTAAATAAAGTATTAAATGCAAAAACTTGAAATCCTTATCTACGAGGCATTCAGACCCGTGCAATTCATACGAGTTGTTTGCAGTTGTTGAGTGGTTGTTGTTTGAGTTAACGGATGGTTGAAGGGCTAATGGTTTTTGAAAATTAGTTTTAATAAGTTGAATATGTCTATGAGTAATTGAAAAAAAGGTTAAATAGTTGGACTTCAACCAACTTGACTATTAAATGTTCCATCACATTTGCACACGGGTTGTATGTAGTAGTTGAGTGTGTAATGTGTTGTTGCGTTGAGGGTGTTAATTATGATGGTGCATGTATTTGAAAGGTGACGCGTAATAGTTAGGTAAGTAGCTATAAAATAATTTGAATTTTAAGCTGAGTTAACTTTGAAAATTAGTTTTAATCGGATGAATCCGTTTATGAATGTAATAGAAAGCAGATTAGTTAGAACGACATGTTGTTACTACACATAACATAAACGTTTGTCTTCTATATTTTACATAAAAAAATGATGTATCCATTTTGTTTTTTATATTAGTTGATACGATTGCAATTTGACTAAACATGGTTTAAATTGTTTTTATTAAGTTACATCACGTAATGAATATGCAAGGCCAATTACATCGTTTTAAAACCCGTGTGATGTTAATGGTTTGCATAAAATTGTTCCTTAAGTAAACATAATTATGCCGATGTAGTGATAAAGTGATAAATATGTTAAACATTATATTAACAAATTAACATATTTATGTTTTAACATAAACGTTTAACAAATTATAAATAAAGGTTAAAAAGGTACATGGATGTAAGAAACAACATATGATGATAAGAACACGACAAAATAAAAATGCATAAATAAATAACGAATAATTAAATCGGGTCCTATTTTGTTTGTTGCGTGCCATTGTTCTAAAGTAGTAATTGATTTCAAGTTTCTGACCATTAGCTAACATTAATTTTTATATGTAAATCATAGATGTCTCGCAAAAGATTGTAAAAAAATTGTGTGCAAGCAATAAAAAAACATACACCACGTTCCAACAAAAATATAAATTTTGAAAAAAATAGCATTGTCATCCAACCTAGTACTTTGGAGCTTTTACACATATGTCTTTCACTTTATAGTCTTCAACTGAAGAAAGAAGCAAAGTGTGAAGTGAGGATCACAACCCAATTCAAAGTCCAATTGATAATGGAAATATATTGCCCATAAATTTACCCAACATTTTAACCATTGCCATAATATTTACTCATTTGTTAAACCTAAACACATTTTACGCCACCCACTTTCTTTGTGCAGTCATCATCTTTTTCATATCATCACACAAACATCTTTCATACTCCACTCATACTTTAGCAGATATATACCCACACTTCTTTAAACCAAATCTTTGAACGAAAGAAAGCAACGGATCGACATGATACTGACACGAACATCTTTCAGCTTCTTGAAAACCAAACACAAACACACTAACCACTGCCATCCTTATCTCTTTCAGAAATATTAAATATTAAACATGGACCCTTTACCCTTTTGTCTTCTGTAAACGACTTCATAGATAAGGTTAAAACAAAGACTTGTTTCATGGCTTCAAGATCTTAATATAAAAGGTCTCGGGTAAGTTGTTTTATTTTGCTTTTAATTCTTGTTTTTGTGTTTTAATAATCGAAAAAAGAAATGGGTATAACAACATTGTTATAAATCGTTATTTAATTTTCGGATATTAAAAGTGGTTATTGTTCAAACATGTTAGATCTATACAGATTGGTACAAAAGTTTGAACAAATAACCGAGATCTTGATTTCTTGTTTATGTTTTGTATCTTAGTTGTGATCTATGATGGGTTGTGATTAAACTCTTTAGATCTTTAAAGATCTACGCAAGAGTTTAACGGATCTGAGATCCTTTTTTTCTTTTTCGTTTCGGTCGAGTCTTGAGAGTTGTATGAGACTTGGATTTGTTGTTGGTTGAGATGATTTGAGTAGGTTAGCTATGTATTAAAAAGGAAAAAGTTAATGTCGCAGCGGTGGTAGCTATGGCGGTGGATGAGTGCCTTATGGATTGTGCTATTTATAAAGAGTACTTCAAAGAAATCAAGATCCGTTAGAAGTCGAAAGTGTTAAACAATAAATATGTTTGTGTGGTTAATACTTATGTTCATGACTTTAAATTTGCCTGAACCTGTAGAGTCGAACAGTTAAAGATGGAGATAAATGTTTGTAACTCCAGGCATGATGGTTTGTATACCTGATTAATGACAGAGGGCTTGCATTGGCTTAAGCTTTTAATGGATTCCTTCACTCTAAGAAGCCGAACTATTCAAGATGACCTCCACACTATGGGCACCTCCACATTTATTTTAAGGACTGAATCTTTAAGTGTAATAGATAACATAATAGAATTAGGGCTGTGTTGTTTACACACCAGCACAATTTATGCACGATTTTCGAGATGTGGAAAACAAAGAAAGCTTGCCAGAGTTCAATGTTTATGACAGCTTTCATAGCTACTATGTTTGACTGATGGCTAAAAGTAAGTTTGACAACCCAGAGTTGTCAATACAATGTCATAAATTGGTTATTGGGAGTTCAATGTTTATGACAGCTTTTCATAGCTATTATGTTTGACTGATGGCTAAAAGTAAGTTTGACAACCCAGAGTTGTCAATACAATGTCATAAATTGGTTATTGGTCTAAGTTTTTTGGTGTCTCCCGAGTTTTTTGGTGTCTTATTTGAAAGGTTTCTCATGGTTTTTTTGTTGTGTTCTTTTGAAAGTTTCTGATGTAGTACTATTAGAAATTTTTAATTTTTTACAATAAATATGAGATATGACAAACGATTTGACTAGTATCTACAATTTTTTTGGTATTCTGTATATATATCAGTAAAACTTACACTCAACAAATCAAAATCAAACAACATATTACAATCCCAGTAAAATTTAGCAAATCGATCAAACTTAAAGATGTAACAGAGTTGAAATACAACATATTACAAACCCGGTAAAAATTTAGCAAATTCATCAAACTTAAAGATGTTATAGAGTTGAAATCGGGTGTAATGCGTGTCTGAAAATACTTGCAAGATATATCGGGATTGGCTGGATGTTAAACACGTCCTCGTAACTTGGAAGATATATCCGAATTGGTTAGATGTTAAACATGTCCTCGTATCGCACTTAAGAGGTAACACATATTGTCTACGATATATTTCTTCACTTTGAATAAAAATTATGAATTTTGAAATAAAAATATTGCGATTTTGTGAAATCTCATAATTTCTAGACTACTATAGTTGCAATTAGGAAAGTTGCAAAGAAAAAAAAATCGACTTATGTCATCATTGATTTTGCCATGCCAATCGAGTCTATATAACTAAAAAAATTCACCAATCACTTTTTTATTCCGCACCATAACAACCAAGACCATAACAAGCTAAAACAACCAAGACCATAACACGCGGAAACAACCAAGACCATAATTGGGTATTTAACATTTGTTAATGGGTTTGCTTTACGATTACTCACTTGCTGTAAAGCCAATGCTTTCTTACTCTTCTGTTTTAAGAAAAAAAGATATGTGAAAAACATGTCGAAGGTGAAACATGTCGAAAATAGTGAAGTAGTTTAAGTTGATTTTATTGTATCAACTTCTTAAGCTAAGAAATAACTACCTAATTGCTTTTATTAAGATCACTTGTACGTTGACATTATTTTGTAGGTATCAGCTGAAATAAAAATCGAAACATACTTTTTTCTAATATATTTTCACTTCTTGAACAAAAGATAACAAGGTAAAAACAAAACATCATATACACTTTTTTTTCTAATAGATCTACACTACTAACATAATATGTTAAGTTTTTTTTCTAATAGATCTGCACTTTTTTCTAATAAATCTTACACTTTTTTCTAATAGATCATAAGGCATAGTGCGTAGCTTTTTAAAATACAAAACGAAAAACAAGGTTCGAAATTACAAAACAGAAAGAAAACGACCTCAGTTTTGTGTATTTGCACAAAATTGATAATGATTTTTGAAACACTTGAACATCATAGATCTTAACGAAAAACAAACGAATCTAAAAAGAAAATATAAAAGATCTCAGTTTGTATTCAAGATTTATCAAAAGTCTTAAAAAAATCTTAATACTTGAACCAACAATCATCATCGATCTTTGTTTTGAAGCCTGGACTTCTTTTCATATACGAATTTTAAAAGAAAAACAAGAACAACAAGTGTTCAATTCTTTCTTTTTGTTTCGATTTAGAACAAGAACGAAAGTAAAGAAGAAACAATCATACCCGTGATTTATATTTTGTTTCTTCGTTTGTGCGATTAAAAAGGTTAGCAGATTAGACTTGTATGTAGTTGTGTGTCTGTGTGTGGAAAGTAAGAGGTGATTGCGTTAATGATTTAGGGTTAGGGTTTGAGAAGTTTTATATAGTGTTATTTTGGTGTATTATGGGCTTGGGCTGCAATAGTAAACATCTTGGGCCGAAAATTTATATAATTTTTTTATCAAGTGTTATAAAAATCTAATAAATAAATAAATAATTATAGTTAGTAATTATATATATTTATTGTTATAATGTGTTTACAAACATACGAGTTAGAGTATTGCTAACACGAATACAGGTGGATGTTTGGAACTAGAGATTATAACAACATCTATGATACCATGAGCGTTGCTGGACGATGGATGGTAATGCCACACACTGGATTGGTAATTGCTTCAAAGTATAATAAAGTAGTTGTAAGTCTATCCAACGATGGAGGTTGCGCTACGAGTTTACCTCTTTGGTCCAGTCCACCGCAATCAGACTCACATGAGATCATTGTGATTGCCCACGTGAATGGTAATAATTATATTAGAGTTGATTTATGGGAAGGTTTTCCTTTACCGAGAACACATCCAATGTGGAATGCATACAAAAGCGATATTGCATCTGGATGGAGAGACAGATATGTTAGTCGTCAAAATGTTTTTCGTGAGTATTATTATCGTGATCCTGTAAGTTATGATCTAAGTTAATGTAATTTTGTAACACTTTTGAGATTGGAATTAAATGAAATTTATTTAAGAGTTTATTTTTTTAGTTTATGTTTGTATTGTTTTTTATAATAATTTATATTTATATTGTTTATTTATTATATATATAAAAATAAATAAATAAATAAAAGTTAAATATAAGTAATGATTGGATATTGATTGGTAAATGAAAAAGTAATAAGTTATGATTAGGATAATAATT
Source organism: Tanacetum coccineum (assembly GCA_026074375.1). Taxonomy (NCBI): domain Eukaryota; kingdom Viridiplantae; phylum Streptophyta; class Magnoliopsida; order Asterales; family Asteraceae; genus Tanacetum; species Tanacetum coccineum. The sequence continues at coordinate 6,797 of BQNB010088133.1, read as the reverse complement.
GGTAAAGTAAAAAGTAAAAAAATAATGATTAGATTAATGATTAGTGATGATTGGTGGTGTGGGATGGTGTGGAAATGCTAGATTGATGGTGCGGGAATCATCTAACCCTAGAATTATCTAAGGGCATCTACTATGATGGACCTTTAAAAAGGTTTATAAATTTGTCATCTCTTACAATATCATTAATTTATAAATCATAAACTTATTCTCACTATGGATACAGTTTTTGAGGTTTATAAATTGTTCAAACATAAATTAAATATTATAATGGTACATAAATTATTGGACCTTTTCAAAATTCTAGACCTTTTCATGCCATCTAGACATGAAATGGTTCCTCACTATAGTAAAAAAATTCTTGAAACCCTTCATAAGTTTTTAGACCTATTATTGAAACACCATAGTGATGCTCTAATGTAACACAAGGAAATATTAAAACTATGTGGTTTAAACTAAAAATATGAAAAGTAATGGAACCTTAAATGCAAATTAAATGCATCACACATTATATAACTTATATAAAAGAGCAGTTACTATTCACATGAATAGTAACAAAATATTAAAAAAATCAAAACCTTCACGATGAATAGTGCCAATTAGGGGTGTTCGAAAAATCCGAGAAATCAACTAACCGAGCCGAACCGCTCAATTCGAAACCGAAAAAACCCGAAACCGAAAAAACCCGCTTATCACGGTTCGGTTTTTACTTTTAGATATTTGCGGTTAACCGAACCGAACCGTCATAATATACATGAAGTTTTTTTAACTAAATATTCAAATCATTGTATAAGTATTAATCATATTATTGTGTTACTTTTATTGTATAACGACTTTTTTGCTCCTATTGTAAGTATTACTAAACATCTATTTGTGAAAGTTGATTAATCTGATTGTAATTTAAAACGGCGAATAAATATAATTTGTTAATATGTTATGTATGAATATACGAATTCAATTATTGTAACAGAATAACTTTTATACGAGTTTTACCTATTCAATGTCATTTAATCTTACTAAAATAATTATATACCATGTTATTGTTTATATGGTTAAACTCGATTAAATGTCTAAAATAATTAACCGTGACTCGAACCGCAGGTAACCGCTCAGTTCGGGTAACCGCTAGGCCGGTTACCCGCGTAGTACGGTTTGGTTTCGGGTAGTAAAATTCATTACCCGTCCCGCGATGGATAGTTAAAATCTTCCAACTAACCGAACCGACCCACCCCGTGAACACCCCTAGTGCCAATGAATAGTAGATTAATATTAAAAAAATAAAAAAGTTACAAAACGCATCCTCAAGTTTGCTAAAAGTTACAAATTTGACCCTCAACTTTTACCTATTTATGACTTTTTATATAACAAACATTATTTATCAAATATGGAACGCATATATATCGATTCATTCGGAAAAAAAATGTCATTGAAAAGATCGTCGAATTGCGAACAAAACAAGCCCAATATTGCAACGCTTCTGACATTGCGAAAGATTTTATAAAAAATGCTGAAGTTTCATATATATATTTTTAAATTATTTACGGAATTAGTCTTTGAGGTTATCGTTTCATTGCAAGGTGAGTCCTAACGACTGAAAAATAGTAAATGGCATTATCGATCCATTGCGAAAGTAGTCTCGCGCGTTTCGTGGCAGAGCGCGGGTTACGAACCTTGTATATATTAAACAACAGTATGCTGTTGAATTTTTTGGAATAAAAAATTAAGAGTTTCAAATCTTATGATGTAGAAAATATAAAATATAATTAATTAAATTTCAAAATACACCCTCAAGTATGCTAGATGTTATAACATCGACCTTCAACTTTAACCTATTTACAACTTTTTAATATAACAAGCTTTATTTATTCAATATGGAGTGCGCATCTATCGATTCACTCGGAAAAAAAAGGCGCTGAAAAGATCGTCGAATTGCGAATAAAAAGAGCCAAATATTGCAATAGTTCTAACATGCGTATGATTTTATAAAAAATGTTGAAGTTTAATATATATTTTAAAATGTTTACAGAAATAGTCTTTCGGGTTATCAATTCGTTGCAAGGTGAGTCCCAACGACTAAAATACTTGGCGTTATCGGTCCGTTGCAAAAATAATCCTGCGCGGTCCGCAGCAGCGCGCGGATGACAGACCTCGCTAAAATAACAAAAAGATGGTTTGGCTTTTAAATCACTCGTACAAATGAAACTATGAAATACAAAAATGAAAGGGAAAATTCCCAAAATATACCGGTCACCTAAAGTGTTTACTCTTTCTAGACCTCAAAAAATAACTTTTCAAAATAGACCAGTTGTCTGGTCTTTTAAATCGCCTAAAAAACTTTTCACTTTTTGTGTAAGTTACTTTTCAGACATGTTTTTAGGAGACCTACTTAATGTACTTTTAGGAGACTTCTTTTTTGTCCTTTTCTGAAAAATTAATCAAATATAATAGTACTTTTATAATCCAAAAATTAGACGACTGACGGCATATGTACTTTAGGCGACTTTTTAAAGTTAACTTTTTTTTGTTTCTTTAAACATTGGTAGTTGCGAAATCAATATTGGTATATGTGATATAGAAGACTTACGAAATTTTACTTTAATTGCTAGGCTAAAATCAATGCTTCTTTGCTAAGCCAGTACGTACGCATGAAAAGAGCAAATATGAGCTTCTAAATTGGATTGAAAATTGTTGCTGCCATATGACTGTGTTAGTTCTGTGGTAGTTATAACTTCTAAATATTTATTTATTTTTTGGCTAGATACAAGTATTATAGAGAGAAGTATTTAATCTAGCTCCGCATAATATAGTAAATTCATGGCTAAAAGGAAGCAAATATGTTACTGGTGTGTGTTTCGTTGCACTTTTCATCTCCCACGTCTGGAAATATATACACCACCAGGAAGGTGGGTAAAGATATGGGTGATCTCTAGACTCCATTTGTCCATACCGTTCGCCTTTTTTCATTGAGGAATGCTAGAACCACAAATTTTTTACATAAAAACATCCACACAATGACATGTCATGCATATTATTGGATGTATAAAGAAAGAGGATCTAAAAAGAAGATAAAGAATACTACATATTATGTGACAAGTCATTTTGTGGATATTTTTTAGTAAAACATTTATGGATCTAGCATTTCTCTTCTCATTTACAGTATGAGTGAATCAAAATCTTGGTCTAGTGATTAGATGAAAGTTGTGATGGACCCCACTTCGTAAGGGGAGATCTACTTACATTATCGATAGGGTTTATTTAGGTTTGTTAGTGATGGTTTTATGATTAGGTTTAGATGATTAGGGGAAGCTGATTTTAATTTGGGGTATTTTGGGATTTTAATTGGGTTTGATAATTTGGGGTATAAGTGTGTGTGTTTTTAATTGTAGAAGTGTGTGTTTTTTTAGTTAATCTATTATACTAAAAGACTGAGCCTCTAAATTTATTGGGGCTGTATCTTTAAATGTTTTCAACTCATAATCGACCTCCTTCATTCCTCACAGAATACAAACGATCCCTCATCAACCTTCAATCATTATTTAATTTAATGGGGTTGTATCCATTAAAAGTTTGCACTCCCATTCTGAAGTATTTGTGTACCTTTAATGCAGTTTAATAGGAATGGGAAAGGTTCTGAAGATTGAATGCGAAGGTAAGGGTTCTAAAGAGTGGTGATTGAATGCCCAGGTATACAAACAATCACCATGTAACATCTGTGTATTTAATAGGAAGGAGAAGGGTTTAAAGAGTGGTGATTGAATACGCAAGTATACAATTTTGCTCTTTAGTTGCACCTTTTATTCTTTTTATTGTTGCTTTCATTATTTGGTCTTATAATTAGCACTATTTTGGTTAACCACATCTGCTCTTTTTACTTTCTAATGTTGCTTTGGTCATTTGGTTTAACTACTAGCAGATTATGGTTTTCATTCTTGATGAGTACATGTGCTTATCATAATGTATCTTATAGTTATTATTTACAATTGATAAACTGAGAGATGATTAGGAATCTAATCGTAGTCATGGTTATAAATTTATCTAATAGATCCAGTTCCCATTCATTAAAGGGGTGTTTGGGCAAGTCTTTTTGTAGGGCTTATTTACCTATTGTATATTGGCAAAGCTCTTAAGCCCTTTTGGATGTTTGGGTAAAGTCAAATGACATATGCTTATGAGCTTACTACCTACTTTTGAGA
>BQNB010088132.1:1542-26626 GCA_026074375.1 Tanacetum coccineum | reverse complement strand
TTGCTTGTTCATATTGTGATTTGATTAAATATATAACTCGGATCTATACATTTTTTAAAGTAAACTTTTAAAACGCAAAACAAACGTGTAAACTATTCACCCCCCCTTCTATTTTCTACATTCTGTACCCCCTACAAATAAAGAACTGGAGATTTTATTCCAACCAATGTTCGATGAATACCTAGAACCTACTCGTGTTGAAAGACCGGTCTCTCCTGCTCCAGCAGTTTTAGTTTCAGTCACTTCAGCCGGTACACCTTCATCTACTACCATTGATCAAGATGCACCTTCTCCAAGTCATTCACTGTCATCTTCGGCATTACAATCTCCAAGTTTACATCAAGACGTTGCAGCTGAATCTACTATCAGGGAATAGATTAATCATTCGCTCCATTGACAATGATTCCTTCATAAGAGTTTGCGAACCTAGGTCTGAAGCATCATCATCCGGGGATCTTAGTTCAACCGAATCTCCTTATGTCTCTCAAACACTTCATCATCTCGGGAAATGGAGCAAAGATCACCCGCTGGATAATATTATTGGCAATCCCTCTCGGCCGGTATCCACCAGAAAACAACTAGCAACCGATGCCTTGTGGTGCTTGTATAACTCTGTACTATCAAAAGTCAAACCAAAGAACTTCAAATCTGCAATAACTAAAGATTGCTGGTTTTAAGCCATGCAAGATGAGATTCACAAATTTGATCGACTTCAAGTATAGGAATTAGTATCTCAATCAGACTGTGTCATGATTATAGCTCTCAAGTAGATTTACAAAGTTAAACTTGATGAGTACGGTGATGTTTTGAAAAACAAGGCACGGTTGGTGGCCAAGGGATATCAACAAGAGGAGGGAATTGATTTCGAGGAATCATTTACACCGGTTGCACGTATCAAGACTATTCGAATCTTCATCGCCAATGCCGCCAGTAAAAACATGACCATCTATCAAATGGATGTCAAGACATCATTCTTAATGGCGAGTTAAAGGAAGAAGTATATGTTAGTCAACCAGAGGGTTTTGTTGATCCAGACCATCCGACACATGTTTATCGTATGAAGAAGGCTTTGTACGGTTTAAAGCAAGCTCCTCGGGCGTGGTATGATACCTTGTCACGATTTCTTCTGGACAACAAATTTTCCAAGAGTGCAGTTGATTCGACATTATTTACCCGGAAAACAGGCAAACATATTCTTCTTGTTCAAATATATGTAGATGATATCATTTTTGCCTCGACCGACCCTAAAGCATGTGACATATTTTCCAATGAGATGAGTTCTAAATTTCAAATGTCAATGATGGGACAAATGTCGTTTTTCTTAGGCTTACAAGTTTCTCAAAATCCTGGAGGCGTTTTTATTAATCAAAGAAAATTTGCTCTTAAAATATTAAAGAAATTTAGGATTGATTCGTGTGACCCTGTTGATACACCCATGGTGGATCGACTTAAACTGGATGAGGACCCCTTAGGGATTCCAGTTGACCAAACTCGATTTCGTAGTATGGTCGGCTCCCTAATGTATCCCACTGCCAGTAGACCCGACCTTGTATTCGCTGTATGCATGTGTGCTAGGTATCAGGCTTCGTCTACCAAAAAGCACTTTGAAGCACTTAAACGGGTCTTTCGGTATCTTAGAGGAACCATTAATTGGGGTCATTGGTATTCGAAAGACACCGCTATGGCACTAACGGCCTATGCAGATGCGGACCATGCAGGTTGTCAAGACATACGAAGAAGTACGTTAGGAAGTACTCAGTTCCTTGGAGATAAACTAGTCAGCTGGTCATCAAAGAAACAGAAGAGCACTGCGATCTTAACAACAGAGGCAGAATACATTGCCATGTCTGGATGTTATGCTCAGATACTTTGGATGAGATCACAGCTTACAGACTACGACTTTGTCTTCAATAAGATTCCCTTGTATTGTGTCAATCGTAGTGCCATTGCTCTCTGCTGCAATAATGTCCAGCACTCCCGGTCCAAGCACATTGACATATGACACCATTTTATAAGAGAGAAAGTTGAGAAAGGCGTGGTTGAATTGTACTTCGTGATGACGTATTATCAGCTCGCGGATATATTCACCAAAGCATTACCAAGAGAGCGGTTTGAATTTCTACTCCCGCATCTTGGTATGAAGAGTATGTCTCCAGAAACTCTTAAACGTCTTCAGGAAGGAGAAGAGGAGTAAAGGATGGTCCTCCTATATCCTATGTAAATATGTATATAGCTAAAATCTAAAAAGAAAATACAAAAATATAAAACCTACAAAACACATAAAAATCAGGAAAGTAGAAAATTCCAAAAATAGTTTTTCAAGACTGTCTTCCGTTTATCGATTACATTTCGGACCTAGAGTTGTCATTCAATAATCGACAAGGTTTTTATATGAAGCTCGAACGAGTTCAACTTTTCAAAATCATGTCTTTATGGCTGCAGTTACTTCTGAATGCAACCGCTTTTCAAATTGAGGAAAGCTTGTCGCCAAAAAGATGGTTGTTCCTAACAACGGGTGATTAAGTTCTCCCGGGTATGGATTACTTTATATACATGCAACTCTGAATTAATGTATGCTTCAATGCATTATTTATTGATACATAAGAGAAGTCTTCTTTCTAACCAAATAATTTTTATTCTTTGATTCTTCAAAAATTATTTGTGTTAACCACGGTGGTAAAAGTGTTGTTTAAAAATCAATCAGTTCTGGATTTCTCATAAAAACTTTACACTCAATCACAACTCTTTCAATAGAAAATGGGTCATCGGTTGAGGGGGAGAGTGTTTTTCAAAATTTATGACATCAAACGGACTTATTAAATCATCCTATACTTAAACAGAAATGGTTTTGTATTTAAATGGGGTTATAATTTAAAGGGGAGATAATTTATTCTAACTCAAAGAGCTAAATGTGTCATTAGTTAGAAAGATTAGGAATTTATGTGCAATTTGCTAAATGTTTCCTAGCTGTAATTAACTACAAAGACCAGTTGTGCCATTTACTAATCTTATTTAAACCTAAATACTTAATACCAAAAGTACAAGAAGTTTGATATTCCAGGATCTAAATATGCCAACTATTGAATTGTGTTATGGTTGTTAGGATTAGATGATTCGAGTTTTATGTTCAAATATGATCCCCATGCGCTTGCATGATCTGATTGAATGATTTTCAAATGTTGATTGATTTTTGCTAGTCGATTGCAGTTTGATTGTTGCCGATTAGGTGATTGCGCACTCATGTTATGCTCAGGATTAAAAGTTGAAATATGATTGAATTGCATGTGATTGATAACTATTTGCTTGAAAATGCCTGATAGTGGTTTGCTATGAATGTTCTTGATAGCTGCTTGTCATTTTTGCTAAATAACGATTTGACAAATTTCCTGATAGCGGTTTGATTATGATATGAATATTTATATATAAGAAGGCAAACTGCTATGAGGTAGTGGTTTGATGAAGATTTAAGTCTACCGCTTATGATTTTATCTCACCTTAATCAAATATGGCATGTTAATCAATCATGGCTAAAATTCTCATCTAGCATCAAACATCTGTCATGTCTGCCTATCTTTGTTGATAGAATTGTGCAGATAACATGGCTAATGAGCATGTTCACTCTCCTGCTACCATAAGATCTAATGATCAGATTCTGCTATTTAATGCCTGGGTGCCGATTGGAAAGGGTAATCATGTCTTTGATCTACAAAAGAAGCAAAGGAAAACAATCTTCAGATCTCTGTGGATACTCTGCATAACACAAACTTCTTCAGAGCTCTCACTGCATCAGCTGATGTTCCTTCCAGCTTTACAGTGACAACTGAAACAACATCAACACTTCCACCACCACCACCTCCACCATAACAATCAACAGTTCATCTAGATATTTGGTAGAAGGTTAAAGATCTGAAGAATCTTCAGGAATCTCGAATGCTTCTTTAGTGGAAGGTTCATAGATATTGACTACTGACTAATCAAGAGAATAGAATGATTTCATCATTTCAACATTAAGGTCAATATCATATGTTATGTAACATGCATCTTGTACATTATAAGTACTATGGAATTAGATGTTATGTGTCAGTTTATGAATTTTTCATGAGTTTCTCGTTAAACTCTAAATCATTTATAAACTCATCATAACTGACACTAATAGAAATCCCCTCTAAATGAGGGGAGCATTAAGATGTTGTCCAATATCGGCTTGTATTTAATCAGACCCATTTTCTCCCAAATTAACCTACATATTTAAATCAAATTGAGTCCTAAATCTCAAGGGTTTAAAATTTTTGGATTAGGGGTAGAAAATTCGTGATTTAAATATAAAATATATTGTTGGGGAGGGGATTGGAATAATAATGTGTTCTTAAGGAATAAATCAGGTACTCTTGACTCCATGTGCCAATTTATTTCTTGATGATCGGTGCACATGTTGAGAGGGAGCAGTTTCATGAATCAAAACAATCGAGGTACTAATGCTTTGATGTTTACATCGCCCGTACCTTGATTGATTTTCAAATGGTTTTATGGCGAAGTAAACTTTACTAAAAGACCGACCTTGTACCTACTTTATCGGAGTTATAAGGATGGTAAGGTTAGGTACATGTTCCCATCATCCCGCCAGAGCCGAAGGGATCTACCCAGGGCCAATCCACTAGTTAGTGTAGAAGTCCTTAGGTATGATTACAAAAGGAGTAATGTGAATAGTGCGGACTAAGATGGAGCTAGTACTGTAACACACCCAACAAGGTACAAGTAATGAAGTCTCAGTAAGCACTGAAGGGGTTGAAGAATGAAAAAGAAATGTTAAGATAAAGGTTGAAGAGAAAGCAGCCCTCCTTTGACATTAGGCAGAAACCGGGTCATTACATATGCTGTCAGAATCACATGGTTGATTGCTGACATTAAAGACAAGTATCATGGACCTAGTGATACGCTGCACAACCCTTCCTAGCCACTCAAGATCCCTCAAAGGATTCTTGTTTCATTTCTCACGGAGATCAATGCATTTCTATTGTCTCTCTCACTCCGAGTTAGACGATATTGAAAAGGTGGCACTCTGCTCCAGCCTCCGACTACTAAAAACCAAATGTGCACGATTGAGTCTAGAGCCATGAGATCATCTATAAATCTCGTTAGGACACTAATACAAACTATGCTTGTTCATCACACACTGTGACAACAAGTAAAGATTCTAAGAGTCATACGCATTATCCTCGAGGTATTGCCAGAACATCCGAGTGATACGAACGTACTCACAATGAAGATGGAAATCCTTTTAGAGCCAACATCAAACAAGCTCTTGGTAGGTTATAACAACCCATAATTTTCATCAATGTAAATATCCATCTATTAAATTTGATGTAATGTACTATCCATCTATTAAATTAGATGCAATACAAACCCCCTTTTACAGGGAATTTTTTTTGCTTTATTCTATTATGTAACATGATTTACATAACTAAAGTTAACGAGCTCACACAACCTACCTATGCCATCTATATCTATGTTTATCTCATGTAAACATCCTAATATGTCAAGTCTATGCCCTAATATCATTTTTACCAAGTACATTATCCATTTAACATACTTTTCAAAACGTTATACCAAAACAAGCATTAAACGTTAACGTTTATATCAAAACCCTAATTATATGTAATGTATACATATAAAATGAATGTACAAGCCTTTAAAGCATGTGTACAAGTATCAATACACAACATTTGAATATCTTTTCCCTCCTGAATCAAGTTACAACTTTCTAAAGCACAATGTACAAGTCAATAATACAAGAAAGTCAAACTAGGTCATTTTACCTCCTAAATCACTTTGGTTTCTTACCACCACTTTAACACAAGGTACAAGCACTTAATACACAACCTCTAAACCTTAAACCTAAACCCTAATTTATCCTAAACCCTAACCTAAAACCCTAAACCCTAAAAATAAAACCCTAAACCCTAATTTCACTTTCAACTAAAAACTAAACCCTAAACCTTAATCCTAAGCCCTAATCTCAGTCCTAACACTAATCCTAAACCTTAATCTATCCTAAACCCTAACCCTAACTCAAAAATAAAACCCTAAAACCTAAACTGAACCTAATACAACAAGTTCTACTTTAGCTCCATTTTTACCCATTTTTAACTCAAGCAAGCACCTCCATGACCTCACCCTTATGTCTCCAAGCTGCTTACAAGCACCTCAACTATTTTACTTGGTCACCAAGAGGCCTCATCACCTCCTTGTTTCTTATACTTAGCCGCGGCCACACAACCTTCCCAAAACTATTCCACCTTGCAATCCTACCTCTCCTAGCTTGTGATGCTCACCCTTATAGCTGCCATGAATTAGCTCTACTAGTCTTGACACTAAGCAAACCCATAACTTGCTCACCAAGGGTCATTCGACCCTATAAAAGGGACGTACCCTTCTCCATTCAAACTCACACCTTCAATCTTCTATCTCTCTCTCAAAAATGAAGTTCTAAGCAGCCAAGAAGGAAGAGGAGAAGCCATAAGAGCAGAAGTGAAGCAAAGAAACCAATAAACGAAGCCATTCAAGTCGTTACTAGGCGTACGAGTGCTAAAAACCCCATTCGACCCATTTCTCAACTTGTAAGCTCAAATTCTCGTTCAATAAGCTATCATTGTGTTTTATAACTCTTATAAGGCTTATTAGATCATGTATGAACTCTTTTTAAAATATTTGAGCTTAAAAACCATGCATTATAAGAGTTCATACATGATCTAATAAGCCTTATAAGAGTTATAAAACACCACCATAATGATAGTTATTGAAACGAGTATTTGAGCTTACAAGTTGAGAAATGGGTCGAATGGGTGGTTGTTAGCACTCGTTACGCCTAGTAAACGACTTGTATGGCTTCGTTTATTTGGTTCTTTGCTTCACTTCTGCTCTTATGGCTTCTCTCTTCCATTCTTGGCCTGCTTAGAACTTTATTTTGAGAGAGAGATAGAAGATTGAAGGTGTGAGTTTGAATGGAGAAGGGCTTACGTCCCTTTTATAGGGTCGAATGACCCTTGGTGAGCAATTATGGGTCTGCTTAGTGTCAAGACCTAGTAGACTAATTCATGGCAGCTTTAAGGTACGTGTGCTCACAGCTAGAGAGGTAGGGATTGCAAGGTGGAAGGGTTTTGGGAAGGTTGTGTGGCCGCGGCTAAGTTTAAGAAACAAGGAGGTGATCCGAATGTACTCTTGGTAAACCAAGTAATGTAGTGGAGGTGGCTTGTAAAGCAGCTTGGTGACATAAGCGGTGAGGTCATGGATGTGCTGTGCTTGAGTTTAAAAATGGGCTAAAAATGGAGCTAAAGGTGTTAACGGGTTGGATTGCCATTAGGGGTGCGGTTATGGGTTTTTAGGTTATTTATTTTTAGTTAGGGTTAAGGTTTAGGATAGATTAAGGTTTATGATTAGTGTTAGGATTGAGATTAGGGCTTTAGGGATTAAAGGTTTAGGTTTAGTTTTTAGTGCAAAAAAAGTGAACATTTCGGGTTTAAGGTTTATTATTTTTTAGGGTTTAGGGTTTTGGGTAGGTTGGTGTCCAAACGCTCCTTAATTTGATTTTGCTCATCCAAACATGTCGACAAATACATAGGAATTATGTATCTCGACCTTTGTTCATGATATCATTATGCATGTGTTTAAAAACGTTTTTAAGTTATATTAACAATGCATAACAACAATTTTATTATGTTCCTAACGTGAGTGATTTTGAAAATAAAATTGGGGTTTTTGTTCGAAATCAATTTTTTGACAAACTCACTAGTGTATGCAAATCATATGTTCAAAGGAAGCATATTAGTTATACATTATATCCTAGTAGTCCTAATTGTACAAAATTGAAAGAAAAACGAAAAATCCCAATTTCAATTTTTGTGTTCATCATGAACCCTAGACTCAAATTGAAAAAAACTAGATGAAATGACTTAAAATTGTTGATGTTGATGATGTTAGGAATGATTGTATGTATTGATTTTATCTTCAATTAGTGTTTTAATGGTTGATTTTGAGTTTTAGGTTGTTTTTGGCCGTGTTCATCGCTGCAGCAGGGGGAGGGAGTGTTTGTTTTTTAGTTTTGAAGAAATTTTGACTAAGTATAAATTTTGGTGTCTGTTGTTGGCGGTCCCATATCGATCAGGGGGCCGCCTGAAATGGGTTGGGGGCCGCCTGAGATATGGGGGCCGCCCGTATTATGAAATTTTTAGACTTTTAAATTTTGACACGAATTTACTAGGAAGAGTGACTAATTAATTTGCATTTCAAGAATTAAAAATATTTAACTAGATTTGGATGAAGCAGTTAAATTGTCAAGACGCGGAATGGAACGCATACTAGAATTGAGACAGAAGAAAGAGAGGAAGACTAATACGATTTATGAAATGTGTTCCATCATTCCTAAACCAAGACATAGATAGTTAAACGATTCACGTTTAAGGGGTTTTGTAAGAATGTCGGCGATGTTGTCGACGGACGGCACTTTTTCGATTGAGATATGTCCTTTCTGGACATTATCACGAAGAAAGTGGTGACGAATTTCGATATGTTTGGTTCAAGAATGTTGCACCAGGTTTTTGATAAGGTCAATCGCGCCTTTATTGTCACACATGATCTGGACGTCGTCGAGTCGAACGTCGTAGTCGATAAGAGCTTGTTTCATCCATAGTGCTTGTTGACATGCCTTTTCAGCGCTTACGTATTCGGCTTCGGTAGTGGATATAGCAAGAGCAGTTTGTTTCTTCGAGAACCAGGATGTCAAACAACATCCCACGAACGTACAAATACCACTAGTGCTCTTTCGGTCCACATAATCTCCCGCATGATCAGAGTCGACATATACTACTATTTCTATACCGGTCCCTTTAGGATACCATAATCCTAAGTGCGTAGTGCCTTTAATGTATCGGAAGATACGCTTAAGCGCTTCAAGGTGAGAGGTTTTGGGAGCCTCTTGGAAGCGGGCACAAAGGCATACACTAAACATGATATCAGACCTACTTGTCGTTAGGTATAATAAACTACCTATCATGCCTCGGTACTTGGTACTATCTACCGACTCACACTCTTCGTCTTTCGTGAGTTTGGTATCGGAGGACATGGGGGTTTTCATTGGTTTAGATTCTTCTAAGCTAAATTTCTTAAGCTTTTCTTTAATATATTTAGATTGATTAAATAAAATACCATCTTCCATTTGTTTTATTTGTAGTCTAAGGAAGAAGTTAAATTCACCCATCATGCTCATCTCGAACTCGTCATGCATGATTTTGGCAAATTCATCACATATGTCTTGACAAGTCGAGCCGAATATAATGTCGTCGACATATATTTAAATGATGACGAGGTTTGAACTTTTCTTCTTGGTAAAAAGTGTGTTATCTACCATTATTTTGTATTCATGTTTAATGAGAAAAGCTTTTAATCGGTTATACCAAGCTTTGGGTGCTTGTTTAAGACCGTATAAAGCTTTCTTAAGTTTGTAAACATGATCTGGTTTTTCAAAGTCATTGAATCCTGGAGGTTGTCCCACGTATACCTCCTTATTGATAAAACCGTTCAGGAATGCACTTTTTACTTCCATTTGTAATAGCTTAAAATCTAAAGCACAAGCATAAGCTAATAGTATCCTAATTGACTCAAGTCTAGCAACTAAGGCATAAGTTTCAGCATAATCGATGCCCTCTTGTTGATTATAGCCTTGAGCAACTAACCTAGCCTTATTTCGAGAAACAATACCATTCTCGTCTAACTTATTTCTAATATGATTATCATATTCCTAGGATGTGGAACTAACTCCCAAATGTCGTTAGCAAATAATTGATTTAATTCTTCTTGCATGGCGACTATCCAACTATCATCCGTTAAGGCTTCATTCACATTCTTAGGTTCTATAGTTGATATAAAACAAAATAAGTTACTTTGGTTTTGGGCTTGTGATCTATGGGTTCTTTGCTTAAGGTTTCCTATGACATTTTCTAACGGATGGTTCCTAGATTCCTTAATATTGACTATTTCGTCAATCTCTAAAGTTTCATCATCAATGTCATTTTTTAGGTTTTTGTTTTCGGTAACCTTAATTGCTTCTTCTTCATCTAAGTCGTCATCCACCAAGGGTGATGTCTTAGAGGGTAGAGGAGTTTCATCGAATGTCACGTTGAGTGATTCTTCGACTTTCCTAGTATGTTTGTTGAGGATGATGTAGGCTTTACTATTTTGTAAGTAACCTAAAAAGATACCTTCGTATGACTTTGGGTCAAACTTTGTAAGGTAGTATTTAGTGTTTAAAATGAAGCACTTGCTTCCAAATACTCTAAGGTAATCTAGAGTAGGTTTCCTACCTTTTAAGAGTTCATAAGGTGTTTTTCCTAAGATGGCTCTAATTAGGATTCGGTTGAGATGTATGTTAAAGTATCTACTGTGTTACACCAAAACTTTTGTAGTAATGATTGCTCATTCAACATAGTCCTACTCATTTCTTGAAGTGTCCAATTTTTCCTTTCAACCACGCCAATTGATTGAGGAGTGCGTGGAGTTGAGAAGTGATGTGTAATTACATTGGCATTACAAAACTCTCCAAATTGCACCTCATTATCAAATTCCCTACCGTGGTCGGCTCTTATTGACACTATTATACATCCTAATTGGTTTTGAATTTTCTTACTAATTGATCGAAGGCTTCGGTTGTGTCCTTAAGGAATCTAGTCCAAGTATACCTAGAGTATTCATCTACTATGACTAAGGTATAGCAGTTTTCTCCGTAACTCCGTACGGAGGATGGACCGAAGAGATCCATATGAAGGAGTTCTAAGCATTTAGTCGTTGAGACTACATTCTTAGCCTTGTGACTAGCATGAGCTTGTTTTCTAATTTTGCAAGCATCACAGAAGTGTTGATCAAACTTAAGCTTAGGTAAGTTTTTAACTAATTCCTTAGATGATAACGATTGAATAAGATGCATATTTGCGTGTCCTAATCTCCTATGCCACAACGTGAAATTTTTATCAATCGTTGCTAGACAAATTTGGTCTTTAGGCTTATTTCTTAATTTCATCACATATAAGCCTTTCTTCCTAATACCTGTACCTATGACCTTACCATCCTTAGTGATTTCACTATCATGTTCAGAGAAAGTTACTCTACATTTATTATCACATATTTGTCCTATACTTAACAAGTTGAATCTTAAGTTATCTACATGTTCTACATTATCTATTTTGATAGAATCATTCGAAGTTGTACCTTCGCCAATGATATTTCCGCGAAGATTGCTATAATAAATGACATTACCTCTGTTGTATGCCTTGTAGCTTGAGAACAACTTTCGGTTACCCGTCATGTGTTTGGAGCATCCGCTATCCTTTATCCACTCATCGGGTTCCAAGTCGACTCCAAGGCATATCTATTTATATAAGGCAATACCTTAAACATTTGGTCCCCAATATCTCATGGGTCCAAAGTTGTTAGTGCTAAAAATCTCTTGCATTTGATGCAATTGGTTGGGATGTGGGAATGGAAGACACATTTTCCATGGCATGTAACTTTGACGTTGGAAATTATTCCAAGTTACAAGAAAGCCACGAGGTTGATTTTGTCGACCAACGTTTCTTTTTGGTTGCGGTGTCTTAGGACGAGGATAATTATTGATGACTCTTCTAGGTAGTGGAGTTTTTGATCTAATATTAGGTTTTAAATCCAACTTCGGGTTTTGACAATGGCTTATTAAATTGTTTAACTTCAGTATCACTAGCAACGGGAACTTTGACATTGTTTACTATTATGTGTTTTGGTCTAGGACCCAAAATAGATTTTTGAAAAGACACACTTTTCTCAGATCCAGACATAACTGCTGACGATCCCATAATTAATTTGGGGGCCGTCTATACAATATGGGGGCCGCCCATATTTATGGGACCTCCATCAAAGGACGCCTTTTTCTGAGCCTTCACAAATTTTATTTCTTTTATTCCACTAGATGATGCTTCAAATGAGCTAAACCCTAAACCTAGTTTTCCATCGGAGGGTTTTTGATTACTTAGCATTTCATTTAGACAATGTGTACTCTTTTCAAATTTATTTAATCTAATGGCTTCTTCTTTGAGTTTTTCATTCTCAACTTTAAGCATATGACATTTTACACATTCGAGATCAATTCCCTTGTTTTTCTCGAGTGTAGACACTTTTTCTTTTAGAATACTAAGTTCTTTTTCTAGACTATTTCTAGTGGTTTTTAATCTTTTGTTTTTAGTGATTATCTTTAAACTCATTTTACACAGTTTATCATATTCATTATCTAAAACTAAATCATCTATTGACGAGTTTTCATCACTAAAGTAAGAAGATTCAGAACATACCTCACTTGATGCTTAAGCTACAAGACACACTTCATCTTTGATCTTCTCATCATCTTCTTCACCGCTATTACTCCAAGAACCTCTAACAAAAGCTCTTTGGTTCTTGTCTTTCGGTGGTTTTGGACATTCTCCAATAAGATGATTTGGGTCGCCGCATCTAAAGCATTTTCTATCGCCTTTACCGTTCTTGTCATCGCGGCTTCTTTGGAACGTCTTTTTTTTCGTTCTGAGGTTGTCTCACAAATCTACCTCTTCTCTTGAAGAACTTCTTGAAGTCTCTAACCGCCATGGCGTATTCTTCATATTCACTTCCGGAGGTCGAACACTCTTCATCACTAGATTCTTTCTTAGCCTTTAAAGCAAGAGATTTTCTTTCTCCCTTAGCTTTGACTATTTCAGAATCTTTCTTGATGATCATCTCGTGAACTTTGAGATTCCCGATGAGTTCATCAAACGATAGTGATGTTAAGTCTTTCGATTCTTTAATTGCCGTGACATTTGCTCTCCATTTAGGATGTAGAGCCCTAAGAAACTTCCTAACATAATTCTTGCTAGAATAACCTTCATCAAGAGCTTTTAGACTAGTAATGATAGTATTAAATCTAGCAAAAGCACTATCTATTGTTTCGTCTTTAGAAATGATGAATTGTTTATATTGTTGTACCAAAAGGTCGATCTTGTTATCTTTGACTTGATTATTACCTTGATGGGTGATTAACAAAGTTTTCCAAATCTATTTTGTCGTATTACACATAAAAATTCTTTCGTATTCTTTTCTTAGAAAAGCATTGTAAATAACTATTTTGGCTTCGTTATTTTTCGCAAGCTTCTTTTTAAGATCGTCACTTTGTTTTTCAAAAGGGATAACCTCATCTAATTTGGTTTCCATATTTTGTTAAATAGGTTGAAAATCACCGCTAGTAATAACATGCCAAAGATCAAGATCTTTTGATTTAACATATGTCTCGAATCTATTTTTCCAATAAATAAAACTGCCACTTTCAAAAAGTGGTGGTCTTTGCATGGATTGCCCTTCTAGATATTTGTCGGAATCCATAGATCGATCCAAGCTTTAAAATACAGTATATTTTAAAAATCTTGAGTGACCTTGGCTTCTGATACCAATTGTGGAAACTAGAAGGGGGGTTGAATAGTTTACAGGTTCGTTTTACGTTTTAAAAGTTTGCTTTCAAAATACTTAGATTCGAGTTGTATGTTCAACCAATCAACAATATGAATCAACAAAGTAAATATCTAAACTAATACTAAATAACAATCACAACAATATAAAGAGATGAGAGAAGGAACAATCAAACCAAGACACCAAGATTTATAGTGGTTCGGCTACGAAGCTCTTCTTCGCCCTACTCCACTCCCCGAGTATCCTACTCGAGATTTCACTATGTCAACAAGCTCCCTTCAGGCGGAGAAAACCGTTTACACGTCGCTTACGTTATTTTCTGACACTAAGCTAAATGTCGAGTCCTAATCTTAGCTAGAACCAATCTACCACTTCACAATCACTATACACTCACAAGATCTACACTATCGGATATACACACAATCCGAATCACACAATTACACAAGATAATTACAATAGAGATTTGATACTTAGAAGAAGAGAGGAGAGATCACTAAATAACAATTCGTTTCTTGGCGAATACGAATGTTCTTCTCTTGCACTTGATTGAGAAAGGAGAGATGAGAAGAAGAGATTAGATCACTTGAAACAAGATCTAAGAATGTTAGTGATCAAGAGATTTAAAGAGAGAAAAGAGATTTTTAGAGAGAGAAAGTTATCAAAAAATTTCATGCAAAGATGTCAGTTTTTCTGCTGGGAATGGAGCAGTATTTATAGGCAGGAAAACTCAACGGTCATTGAGGGCGGTCCCGGCGGTCCCAGATATATCTGGGGGCCGCCAGGCCTATAAGGAGGCCGCCCAGTAGACTACGCTCCTGTTTTTGTCTTTTTGTGGGGAAGGTTGTATCTGTTATGGAACATTTCATTTTGGGGGGAAAATTTGAATTTCAAATTTAAGTTTTTAATAAAACTTTTCTTTTAATTAGAAAATATTTTGTATAATTATTTTTATGAAATACTTTTGTAAAAATATGATGGTTAAGAGAAAGTATTTTCTTGATCACTAATCATGCTTAATGATTTGTTTGTTCATACCTTAAGTGATTACTAATCTTAGAAATGGAATTTTACGATTAATAATTTATAAATGATTTTAAATCTCCGTTGATTCCACGAGATTCCACGAGAGTTGTTTTCAATAATAAATGGACAATCAAAAAGGATTTTAATAATAGAAATGGTTAAGAGAAAGGATTTTCTTGATCACTAATCATGCTTAATGATTTGTTTGTTCATACCTTAAGTGATTACTAATCTTAGAAATGGAATTTTACAATTAATAATTTGTTTGTTCATACCGAGTTTCAATAATAAATGTACAATCAAAAAGGATTTTAAATCTCCATTGATTCCACGAGAGTTGTTTTCAACAAAACACCGGTTTCAAGCCCTCGTTGGAATTCAACTTCTTTACATCGACTTGACACAACTTTCAAATGGATTTCAAAATTTGGTAAACCCATTATCACCGTGCTTAAATGGGTTCCAAAGGTTGTTGTCTAAATTCAATGACCAAATGGCTGTTGATTACTTCAGATCAACACCCGAGCTTCATTTAATGGTTTGTAATCAAATGTCAGATTGCAACCCATGCCTCAAATAAAAGAAAATTGTACATTTCAGTGCATTTATCCTTAACAACGAAAAGATAAATCTTTTCGGTCTTGAGCTATTCAAACAAAACATTCATAGTTTTGTAGCTTAAGTCAATGGCTTGTTATTAAATATCAGATAACAACCCAATTTTAAAATAAAAGAAAAGTGTACATTTTAGTGCGCTTTATCTTCAAAAGAAGAGAAATCTTCTTTGTCCTGAGCAATTTTTATCAAAATTCTTTCAAAAAGTTTACTCGGGACATACGACTTCTAAGTAAATGTCAGCTTAGGACTCATTCTTCAAAGAAAGGAAAGTGTACATTTTCGTACATTTATCAACACAACGGGAAGCTTACAACTTCTCGAACTTGAGTTAATTCATTAAGATATTCAAAATCTTGAGCTCAAGTAATGTTTTTAAAATGTTGAACACAATTTTCAATAATCTCTCGAAAAGATTTTTTAAAATCTTTCAAATTGTGTATTCAACACTCTATTCTTCAATAAACTTTTTGATTTGATCTATTTTTGAGGGGGGGCTTTCAAATCAAGTAGTGTTTGAGCACAATTTTTTAAGATTTTTCAAAGATAATTCAAAATCTTTCAAAATAATGTGCTCAACACTCACTCTATCCCTCAATATACCTGTGGTGTCATTCAAAGTGAAGTATTGTATTATTGAGGGGGAGTATAAAGAAAAATGTTTATAAACAAAATAAAATTTTCCATGTCAAAAATAGTTGTTGTTAGCGATCTAAGTTGCATCCAATCAAGGGTACTCGAAAACGTTGTTAGCATCGTTCGGGTTGCATCCGTTTGAAAGTATTTGAATCCGTTGTTAGCGGCTTAGTGACCATCCATTTTAGATGTTGACTCAACTAGCTTTTCAAATTTGTTCAAAACATCTAAAAATGTTCCAAATCATAATCATGTTATATCCGTTTTCTCCCATGTTCTTTCAAAAACTCATATAGCTATTTTAATTCATTGATGTCAAAAATATCATATGGTATGCTATTTTTGAGGGGGAGAAAATTGGATTAAAATGTGATCGTCTTTTACTCAAGTGCGAAACTCTTTCAGTATTATGATGCACATGTATGATAACCGGTAATTTGTCCAGGGTTAAGTATTATAAAATATTATAATTTGGTATTTTGAAGTCTTTTGATAATGTCAGTTTTCCTGATGAAAGCTGAAAAGTTGACTTTTGTTGACTATTTTTGCGTAAAAATGGTTTTGGTTTAACCGGGAGTTTGATGGAGTTTTGAGTTCGTAAATGAATCACTTTTGATTCGGTTTTCCATTTTAGAGTGGTTTTGAGGTTTTCAATGCTATCTGAGAAATTCTTCCGCGTTTAGCGAAAAATCGTCACGCAGCGCGTACCGGCACGACAGTTTGTCCGAGTGTGGAGATTTAATAAATTTGGGAATATGTTAATGGGTTTATTTATTTAATAAATTCATAATGATAAAATAACGATGGTTTAAAACGTGAATCGTGAGTGTGAGATTTGAAAGTTATTAGAAAACAGTTGTTTTGTGAAATTCGGTAAAAGACTGTAACGGTCGTAAAAAGGTGAAAGTTTGGTTGAATATAAGTTGTCAAACCTTATTTTATGGTTTGAAGTGTTTTTAAATGGATGAGCAAAGTTCGGTTAAGTTTTGTCAAAAATTCATGTTTTTGGTCCAGAGTCGGCCGTCAACGGCTCAAAATGGATTTTTATAGCAATTTAATGTGATAGGTGTCGTGTGAATAACCTAGATTTATGGAAAAATGATTTTAAACGCAATGAAAATAATAACCAAGTTTGTTTGACGTTTTAAATTGATGAAAATTAAGTTTTTAAGTGATCCCGACGCAAAAGGGAAAACCCGAGACCCTCCTAGGATGCTTGGACGCCTAGTGTGGATAAGAAGGGACAAGAGGGCTAAAAATTTGCTAAGAAGTTCCCTTAGTACACAAATATTCCACCACCTTAACACAATTCTTATTCATGCATCTCATTTTGAAAATCAAAAACACAAATCTCTCTCTCTCTCTCTCTCTCTCTCTCTCTCTCTTTAGAACCGGACGAACCACAAGGAAGAAGGAAACAAAGATTTTGAAGATTTTCTCAAAGACACGGGTTAAGAATAGATAGTGGGTTGATAGTTAGTAGACGCGGGTTATATAAAAGGTGTACGAGTTCGTTCCTTTCGCGTCAAAACCGAACCAAGGTCATCCAAACTTGTAAGTTTTCTAAACTTTGTTAAAAGTTGTACTTTTATGGCAATTATGGTGTTAAAACACTAGTTGTACAAGTTGATCATCATAAAAATCAAATCTTGGAAACGAAAATGTGAATAAAGGGGGGTGTTTGTGCGTCGGCTTATAGAAAAAGAAAGGAAAGGATTTTAAGTTTGAATAAAATGGTTGTTGTGGTAATTTTACACTTTATAAAAATGCTTAATAAGGGCTTATAGCTTATTTGGGCTTATTTTTTTCGGTTTGGGCTTGGCCCAATAAGGGTCTGTTTGGTTGTTTTGGTCCGACGCCAAGGTGGGCTAGGCCCACTTGGTTTTGGTTATTGGTTATTGGATTTGGATATTGGATTTGGTTATTTGGATATTGGATTTGGACTTGGCTTATTTTGAGCTTTTATTTTCGACTTATATTATAAGCTTATGGCTTATTTGGTTTTCGGATTATATAAAAAGAAGCGTTTGGCTTATTTGGTTTTCGGCTTATATATATAAAATATTATGAGCTTATAGCTTATTGTTTCGGCTTAATAAGCCACGGATATGGGATTTCGACTTATATTTATTATGACTTAATGGGCTTAAGGTCCATTGGGTTTTGATTTATATTTTGGACTTATGTAAAGAGGTATGGACTAAGTTTTGCTATCAGACTAATTATTTAAAGACCATAATGGGCCATAAGGCCCAATAACAAGTAAATGAATTAGTGGACTTGTAAATGGACTAAAAGACTTGGTTTGGACTAAAGGGGATTTTGTTGGACTTGTCGAACGTAAAAGGATTATTCCGTTATGATTGGATAAAACATGTTGAAGGTATTGATATTGTGTTTTGTTGAAAAATGTTGGGTTTGTGAAAAGTGTTTGGAATTAAGGTTTGCAACCTTGGAAAAAGTCATATAGACGTACGGGTCATGCCGAATTTTCGAAAGAAATTCATACTTAGAAACTTTGCTTAAAAGGGGTAAATTTTCAAGATTTTAATAATAAATAGTTATTTTACTTAAAAATTTAATGCAAGACAAAAGATATATTTTCCTCGAAACTTTTTCTTAAATAATTTAAAATATTTAGTCGTTGTGTCGATTTGATTTGAAGAAATAAAAGATGATTCTCATGAGGATTTTAAGTGTCGAGAGAAAAAGGCTTAATGGAACATGACAAAGTTTAAAAATAACGAGACGTTGTAATTACCCCGTTAGCCCGATAATAAGACGAAAATAATAATAAAAATATATTCTTTTATTAAATTATTAATTACTTATTGTGTGTTGTGTATTTATAAAATAGTATATTTAATATATATATATATATATATATATATATATATATATATATATATATATATCGTATCGATTACGGAATGTGGATTTATTTATCTTCGGCTTTTGAGTTTTTGCTCATTTCTTTTTCGTCAGATTTCCGCGGAGTATTTTGGTCGATTGTATCGTTCAATGATTTGACGTGTTTGAGCTATATTGTATTGATGTCGCACTTTGCCCAAGTGTTTTGAGTTATTTTTGAGTAATTACCACACAACCATAATATGAGATAAAGTGTTGATAATGGGATAAGGTTTTGGTAATGAGATGACAGTTTTTGTAATAAGTTAACGGTATGAGATAACGAGTTTGGAATGATATGAGGTTGAAATGGGATTTTGGGATGAAAATGAGGAATTTGGTTGAGTAAAGACGAATACTTGTACAATAAGATAATTTTGTACGAGTATTAATAAAGTGAGTATATATTAGGTCATTGCCGGGTACCATTGTGCGCTTGCATAGAGATTGATTGTGCTTTACCTTATTTGAGATTGTGCGGTTGCTTTTGATTGCTGATTGAGGTGAGTTCTCGTAGCCCCATTTTTACTGTCTTTTCCGTTAGGGGAAAATGATACTCAAATGTGTTTTGAAATGTTTTGAATTGATCTGTGTGAAATGTGGTTTTGTTTTTGGGACAGGATATGTGCTTATGACTGCTATATGAATATTATGTGTTACATGATTGTTTGGATCAGAGGGGTACGCCTATCCCAGTATTTGTATGATTGTTTAGATCGGATGGGTACGCCTACCCAGTATTTGTGTAGTTATTGGAGCGGCTGGGTATGCCTACCCTAGTATGTGTGAGGTCCTGCCCTAATTTAGTGCTCCAGCTGGTAGACCCTTTAAGTGCGTAAGTGACATATGGTTATTGATTATCGGTGATGCTATGGTTGTTTTCATATATATTCATTGTCATATAGCACTATTGTCCACTGTTGAAATAATGGCACAGCTTTTGGGTTTAAGGTCAAACCTACGAGCTCACCAACATTATTGTTGACGTTTTCGAGTATCATTTTCAGGTGTGTCAAATTAAAGGTATATGAATGACATTGGAAGAGAAAAGATGTAACCCAATGGAACTGGGTCGAGATGGGTTTTGATTATTTGGTTTTGTCAAGTTTTAACTTGTAAAGTTTATGTAAATCCAAGTTTCATTATTATAAATTGTAAAGTGTATGATATTGTATCTTGTGCAATAAACGATATCGTCGCATCTCGTGTTTCCGCTACTGACGGGGTGTGATAGATTGATATCAAGAGCCAAGGTTATAGAGAATGCCAGTTTTTATAAAATAAAATAAAAACGCAACTATAACCAAAAATGAAGTTTGTTTTTAATAAAACCTTGAACATGGCGGAAGTCAACTAGCCCGAGCAGTTCATGGTATTTTTCCTAAATTACGCATAGCCTGATCAACTATGCTTAATTCATGAAGGACTATGAAATGATGGGGTTAGTTTTCTAAAAGTTATGTTAGAGAATGAAAGGGATGTGTGAGTAATGTGACCACCTGAAAATGATAGGATGTGAAGTGATGAGAACACATGCGAGTGTTGAGATTGAGATTATATTGATTTTAGGATTGCCATGCTGCCTTAGTAGTAGTAGTGTGCGATGCCTCGAGAGTGTAAGTGAAATTGCCATGGAGAGCGGTGATTGATTGATTGATTGATGTTGGCCATGATTGCCTTAGTGTAGTGCGTGCTGCCTTGAAAAATTTTGTGTATAGTCGCAGGTAGCGACGTGATTTGAGAATATCCTTTTGTGGGTTATGTGTTTTATGTGTTGACCAGTTGTGCCTGTTCGGTATCGAACCTGGTCGGTGATTATTCATTGTTCGTATTCTTCCTGATATATTTGATATATATATGTATATATATATATATATGTATATATATATATGTATGTATGTATACATACGGTTACGAACGTCTAATTTCAAACGCTATAATGATTTGTATATGTAAGCATAATGATGCTGATAATTTAGATGATAATATTTTATACTTATACCCTTTTATCTTGTTATCACAGGATGTCTACCCTAGTGTTTGTTGACCCAGAGATTTCCACCTAGGCTGACGAAGCTCAAAGCCCCCGAGCGCCTGTACCACTTCCTGAGGATCCCTATGAGGCTATTAGGCAGGCTTATTTGGATGGGACGGACACTGAGTCCGAGCCTTTCGAGGACCCTGTTAAGACTGAGACACCTGAGTCACCCCTCACTGTAGCACCACCCACATCACTACCTGAGAGTACTCCACCCATTTTGGTTCTCATTCTTCGCAGGACCGCACGTATGGATGTGCGTTCCACCTGCGATGTCATCGGGCCTCTCAGCCAGTATGGCAGAGGTGGCAGCTATGTCTGAGTCTGCGTTCCGTAAGAGGTTTAGGTCCTCTTACGAGAGTGCGCCATCTTTGTCACCGCTAGACCTTCCTTCACGGAAGCGTTATCAGGATACGTCTGAGTTAGTAGAGGATGATGAGGAGGATGAGGAGATAGAGGAGAGTTTGGATTCTGATAGTGTGAGCGAGGACGTAAAGGATGAGGGTCCTACTGCAGAGGATGAGGATCCTGCTGCGGGGGACGAGGGTCTTGCTGCGGGGGACGAGAGCCCCGGTATTGAAGTTAAGAGTCGTGTTTCAGATGTTGTGAGTCGTGGTTCAGATGATGAGAGTCGTGGGATAGATGACGAGGGTCATAGTGTAGAGAGTGATGGACTTGGTTTAGGGGAGGATGAGGAGGCTGTACTTGAGGGTCAGCAACGGGCAGTTCCAATTGTAGGGACAGCCGTGGGCGCGTCTTTAGGACTTAGGCATGGGGCATTAAGGCGCCGAGAGTTAGCGTTAGAGGAGGATTAGGTGTACAATACGTTTGAGGTAGGACAGGGTTCTGAATCTGCACTGGAGTCTGAGAGACCAGAGAGGGTGTCGACATCTAGACAACCCATACTCACCACGTGGACAGACCCGGAGGACGGTATGGTTTATATTGATGTTCCTGCTTACCCACCACCAGTAGCACCTGTTCAGACACTACCTTCACCCGAGTGGACGTCTGGTTCACTTCACATTTCTCCATCACCTTCTATTGTTCCTTCGCCTATTTCATCACCCATGACACCACTGACTGTACCATCTCCTGTAGCTACACCCGCTACGGCTGAGACTGAGGGATTTTTACTGAGCTGGGAGCTCAAGTCGAGATGCAGGAGGGATTGATTCGTGATCATGCGATACGATTTGAGGAGCTATCGCCTGATTTATTTAAGAGGTATGATAGGGACATACGATAGTTATTTACTAGGTCGGGGCGGTTAGGGATGAGATTTTCTCCCAGAGATATCGATTTAGGAGTCTAGAACATGAGCAGGAGAGGGTCGCAGCGACTTTTGGAGCATTATGGAGACTAGTGTTAGCCCTGGAGTCATGGGCAGGTCAGACGGGTGCACAGAGAGCAACTCTGTGGCATGCCATCAGTGATACACATGGAGAGAATCGGGAGTTACGATCACAGCTCGTAGAGGAGAGACGTGTACGGTTGGAGTTGGCTGAGATTGTTGAAAGTATGAGGAGAGGGCGGGAGTCCCGAGGAAATGTGTAGGAAATATGAGGTTTAGATTAGTAGTTTGTGTATATCACTAAACCTGGTAGCATCGGTTAGCGTCGATATTATGATTAGAAAAGTTCTTTTGTATTGGCAGTTATGAAAAATCCTTACTAGTCGTTAAGTGATTTGTATTGAAATCGATTCGTGATAATGAAGGAAATTTTGTTTGATTTTTATAGATAGCAGTATCCTTTTTTTGTGTCATTGTGTGATTAGCTTGAGAGAGCAGTTTTCCCGTATGTAAGTGCGTTGTGATTGGTCGCTCATGATAGAGCGGATACCCATTTCCTTATTAGGATTGGCGTTCAATGTAGTTAGTATGTTCTGTAAGCTTGAAATGTATTCGAGCTGATCGATTTTACCATCTTGTTAGAAGATCTAATAGGAAAATGATAGACCGTGAATGGTCACGGAGAGTATTGGGAAGAGTTGTGATGATCAATTGGGAAACCTGATCATACATGTTATTGTGTAAGCTTTTGAGAGGTATCTTGACCTACCTAAGTGATATAAGACACTCATGGAGTAGGATTGATTTGGAAAAGTTTAAGGAAAATAATGATGAGGTTTAGACTATGAAACGACCTTCCTAGAAAGGTAGAGCCGAGATTGTTTGACCAAGTAAGGTTTACTTGGGGATTTTGGAGTGAGTAAGTGTTGGTAAAGTAGAGTGTGAGTCGTATTGTATAGAACGTATACCCTGTAGGGTTGGTCCCGTTGGTTGAATAATTAGAAAGTTTGGCAATGCTAATTCTGATAGAATAGTCGTCACATCGAGGACTGGATCGTATCCTGATACCCGACTAAGACAGTGTGACCTAAGTGTGAGAAATTTTGAATATAAGAGATGGTATGAGAGGCTATCGTAACCTTGTGATCGGATATGGATTGACCATGAGAAAGTATAGGATTTGGACTGTGGAAATACTTAGTCTCTATAGGAATCGTAAGAAACCTCGCTTGAAAAGACTAAATTATAATGATTTATGTGATTCTTTGAGGAATGGAATTTCCTGTCAGTATTGTGAGTTGATAATTTGAGTTAAATTTCGGGGTGAAATTCCTTTAAGGGGATGAGACTTTGATAACCGGTAATTTGCTCGGGGTTAAGTATTATAAAATATTATAGTTTTGTATTTTGAAGTCTTTCGATCTTGTAAGTTTTCCTGATGAAAGCTGAAAAATTAACTTCTGTTGGCTATTTTTGCGTAAAAACGGTTTCGGTTTAACCGGGAGTTTGATGGAGTTTTGAGTTCGTAAATGAATCAATTTTGATTCGTTTTTCTATTTTAGAGTGGTTTTGAGGTTTTCAGTGCTTTCCGAGAAGTTTTCCCGCGTTTAGCGAAAAATCGTCACGCAAAGCGTACCGAGACGACAGTTTATTTAAGTGTGGAGATTTAACGAAGTTGGGAATGTGTTAATGGGTTTATTTATTTAATAAATTCATAATGATAAAATAACGTTGGTTTAAACGTAAATCGTGAGTGTGAGATTTGAAAGTTATCAGAAAATAGTTATTTTCGTGAAATTCGGTAAAAGACTGTACCGGTCGTAAAAAGGTGAAATTTTGGTTGAATATAAGTTGTCAAACCCTATTTTGTGGTTTGAAGTGTTTTTAAATGGACGAGCAAGGTTCGGTTGAGTTTTGTCAAAAAATTATGTTTTCGGTCCGGAGTCGGCCGACACCGGCTCAAAATGGATTTTTATAGCAATTTAATGTGATAGGTGTCGTGTGAATAACCTAGATTTATAGAAAAATGGTTTTAAACGCAATGAAAATAATAACTAAGTTCGGTTGACGTTTTAAAAGTATGAAAATTGAGTTTTTAAGTGATCCCGACGCAAAAAGGAAGACCCGAGTCCTCCTAGGATGCTTGGACGCCTAGAATGGATAAGAGGGGACAAGAGGGCTAAAAATTTGTTAGGATGTTCCCTTGGTACACAAATATTCCACCACCTTAACTTATTTCTCATTCATGCATCTCATTTTGAAAATCAAAAACACAAAATCTTTCCCTCTCTCTCTCTAGAACCGGACGGACCACAAGGAAGAAGATAACAAATATTTTGAAGATATTCTCAAAAACACGGGTTAAGAATAGATAGTGGGTTGATAGTTAGTAGACGCGGGTTATATAAAAGGTGTACGAGTTCGTTCTTTTCGTGTCAAAACCGAACCAAGGTCATCCAAACTTGTAAGTTTTCTAAACTTTGTTAAAAGTTGTACTTTTATAGTTATTATGGTGTTAAAACACTAGTTGTACAAGTTGATCGTCGTAAAAATCGAATCTTAGAAATGAAAATGTGAATAAAAGGGGGT
This sequence comes from Tanacetum coccineum, assembly GCA_026074375.1. NCBI lineage: Eukaryota > Viridiplantae > Streptophyta > Magnoliopsida > Asterales > Asteraceae > Tanacetum > Tanacetum coccineum. The sequence continues at coordinate 2,012 of BQNB010088132.1, read as the reverse complement.
GTTTGTGCGTCGGCTTATAAAGAAAGAAAAGAAAGTATTTTAAGTTTGAACAAAATGGTTGTTGTGGTAATTTTATATCTTATGAAAATGTTTAATAAGGGCTTATTTTGAAGTTTGGGTTATTCAATAAGCTAGGTTATAGCTTATTTGAGCTTATTTGTTTTCGGTTTGGGTTTGGCCCAATAAGGGTCCGTTTGGTTGTTTCGGTCCAACGCCAAGGTGGGCTCGGCCCACTTGGTTATTGGTTTTGGATTTGGTTATTGGACTTGGTCTTGGATATTGGTTTTGGCTATTCAGTTTCGGCTTATTTTTGAGCTTTTATTTTTGGCTTATATTAAAAGTTTATGGCTTATTTGGTTTCGGCTTATATTTAAAGCTTATGGCTTATTTGGTTTCGGCTTATATTAAAAGCTTATGGCTTATTTGGTTTCGGCTTATATAAAGAGGCTTATATATATATATATATATAT
>BQNB010088131.1:0-25214 GCA_026074375.1 Tanacetum coccineum | reverse complement strand
TGGGGTTTGTAAGCTATAATGTTGTTCCACCTCCTCCTACAGGGTTATTTTCACCCCTAAAATTTGATTTGTCCAACTCTGGCCTAAAGGAGTTCCAACAACCTGAGTTTGAAGGATATGGACCTAAGCCTAGTAAGAGTTTTAGTGAAGACACTTCTAATAAGGTTAGAGAGTCTCCTGATGCCCCATTGGTTAAGGAGTTGGTGTCGAATGATAAGTTAGAGAAGAAAACTGTTTTCCTACTGTTACTAAGATATAATTTGTTAGACCTAAACAACAAAAAAACCAGTTAAGTATGCTGAAATGTACATGTCACAAAGTCCTAGGGGAAATCAAAGAAACTAGAATAATCAGAAGTCCCAACAGCTAGGAAGTAAGTTTATGATGTACAATAAAGCTTGTTTTATCTGTGGAAGTTTTGACCATGTGCAGGCTAACTACAATTACCATTAAAGGGAAAGGGTGGTATCTGGGAATAATTATACAAGGGTGAATTACAATTATTTTGCTAAAAAGTCTCACCCTAGTGCTCACAGGAACATGGTTCCAAGAGCAGAAGTTTTAATGAAAACTGGCCTAAGAGCACTTAATACTGCTAGGCCTGTTAATACTGCTCATCCCAAAACTACAGTTTATAATGCTAGACCAATGTCACATTTTTCTAAATCAGCACAATCAACTGTAAAGAGGCCCTATCAAACAAGAACAATATTACCTAACAAAATTTTTAGCCAAAAAGTTAATACTGCTAATGGAAAATTTTATACTGCTAGGCCAAAAGCAGTTAATACTACTAGGCAAAATTCAACAGTAGTTAATGCTGTAAGGGCAAATCAGGTTAATGCTGTTAAGGCCTCAGCATGTTTTGTTTGGAGACCTACCATACTTAATAGTGCATCAATTACTTTGAAGAAACATAATTATGTTGATGCACAAGGCAGATCCAAGTCAGTGATGGCTTAGGTCCCCAAAAGAAACTAATTTCCTTATTTTTATGTGCAGGGTCATCCACAAAAAGAAGATCAAGGCTATGTTGATAGTGGATGCTCAAGGCACATGACAGGGAACATGTCCTATCTCTCAGACTTCAAGGAATTTGATGGAGGATATGGGCCTTTGGGGGAGGATCTAAAGGAGGGAAAATTACTGGTAAAGGAACTCTTAAAACTGGTAAGCTTGATTTTGAGGATGTGTACTTTGTCAAGGAGTTACAGTTTAACCTTTTTAGTGTTTCACAGATGTGTGACAAAAAGAACAATGTTCTTTTTACTGACACTGGATGTTTTATTTTGTCTCCTGATTTTAAGTTAGCTGATGAAAGTCAGGTTTTACTTAAAGTTCCTAGAAAGAACAATGTGTATAGTGTTGATATGAAGAATATTGTTCCTAAAGAGTGTATAACTTATCTTGTTGCAAAGGCCACACTTGATGAATCAATGCTTTGGCATAGGAGGCTAGGTCATGTAAATTTTAAAACCATTAATAAACTTGTTAAGGAAAATCTTGTGAGAGGTTTACCTTTAAAATGTTTTGAAAATGGCCAAACTTGTGTTGCTTGTCTTAAGGGAAAGCAACACAAAGCCTCATGTAAGTCCAAGATTCAAAACTCTATTACTCAGCCTTTATTCATGTTGCATATGGACTTGTTTGGTCCAACTTTTGTGAGCAGCTTAATGAATAAGAAATATTATCCAGTTGTCACTTATGATTATAGTAGATTTACTTGGGTTTTCTTTCTAGCAACTAAGGATGAAACTAGTGGCATTCTTAAGAGCTTTATAACTGAGATAGAAAATCTAGTTGATAAGAAAGTAAAGATAATCAGATGTGACAATGGAACAGAGTTCAAGAATAAAGTTATGAGTAAGTTTTGTAAATAGAAAGGCATTAAAAGGGAATTTAGTGTAGCTAGAACTCCTCAACAAAATGGTGTTGCTGAGAGGAGAAATAGGATACTAATTGAGGCTGCTAGAAACTTAGCTAAACTCTACGTTACCTACGACGCATTTTGGGTGAAGTAGTTAATACTGCTGCTATAGGGCATAATAGGGAAGCTCATAAACAAGACCACCTTATGAACTGTTTAGAGGTGAACACCTGCTCTAAGATTCATGAGACAAATTTGGGTTTCATGTACCATTCTTAATACTTAGGTTTTATTTATGGCAAGTTTGATGGAAGTCTGGATGATAGGATTCTTTGTTGGATACTCATTGAATAGTAAGGCTTTTAGGGTATACAACATTAGAACAAGGAAAGTAGAAGAAAACTTGCATATTAGGTTCTTGGAGGATAAGCCTATTATTGCAGGTGATGGACCAAAGTGGTTGTTTGATATTGATGTTCTAACAAAATCAATGAATTATGTAGCAGTTTTTGTAAGTACAAATCCTCATGATCTTGTAGGTACAGAAGAAAGTATTGGTACAGGTAATTCTAGCAAGGAGACATGATCTAGCCAAGACTACATTTTGATGCCACTATGGAAAGATGGTTCACTATTTGATTCTTATTTAAACAATGCTAGTAATGATGAACCATAACCTTCTAGTGATGCTAGAAAGAAGGATGATGAAGGTGTATGTAAAGAAAGTAGAATTGCTAATCAAGAGAAGCCTAAAAATAGTACTTAAGGTGTTAATACTGCTGGGCCAAGTATTAATACTACAAGTACAAATGTTAATACTGGTAGTCTAAATATTAATACTGTTAGTCCAACAGTTACTACTGCTCCACTGAACCCAAACATGCTGATTTCTTTTGTGATGAAAACAGGAAATAGATATTTATGAGCAAGATTATTCCACAAATCTAGTTATTCTACTCTCATAATAATCCATAAAGATCATTCACTTGATCATTTGAGTAGTGTGTGCAAGTTCTAGTGTATTCAACAGGGAGAATGACAAAGACTACAAATAACAAGGGGGTGGAGGGGGGGTGGGGGGGGGGGGGTGGGGGGGGGGGGGGGTGGCGGGGTGGGAGGTGGGGGGTGGGGGGGGGGGGGGGGTGGGGGGGGGGGGGGGGGGGCGGAGGGGGGGGGGGGGTGGGGGGGGTGGGGGGGGTTGGGGGGGGGGGGGGGGGGGTGGGGGGGGGGTGGGGGGAGGGGGGGAGGGGGGTGGGGGGGTGGGGGGGGGGGGGGGGGGGGGGGGGGGGGTGGGGGGGGGGTGGGGTGTGGGGGGGGGGGGGGGGGGGGGGGGTGGGGGGGGGGAGGGGTGGGGGTGGGGGGGGGTGGTGGGGGGGTGGGAGGGGTGGGGGGGGGGGGGGGGGGGGGGGTGGTGGTGGGGGGGGGGGGGGGGGGGGGGGGGGGGTGGGGGGGGGGGGGTGGGGCGATAACCCAGTTAAGCCCATTATCATGAACTGTCAATTGCATAGATGTAGTTGGGAATTACACTATGTGAGCGCGAATGTTATTTAATAGATCTATTCGGGAAACGACCTCCCCGTTCGGGTGATTAGCTATCACCGGGAACGAACGTTATAGCATGTCGAATTTAGGATGTTTTCGGGTTGAACATCTAATCGGGCAGAAATTGCAATATATAGTTTAATTGCAAGAAAGATCGTCGAGCTTCAGTGTCATGAGCTTAGTGTAAATGTAATCTAGTTTTGTGAGATCTGCATGTGTTGCATTATCACTAAAAAGTCTTGCGGTCCTGCACATTATGATTTATCAAACCTATGAATTCACCAACAATTTTGTTGACGTTTTAAAGCAATGTTTTCAGGAGATCAATAGGCATGGGATGCCAGGGATGCATTGGGTTACATTTTGGATTGCACGCTTAAAGATTTAGGTGCATCATATTTTGGGGAATGTATTGTCAACTTTTGTAATATTCAACAATGAACAAGTAAAGCTATATGCTTTTGTATTAAGTCTTTCAATTAAATCCAATGTATCATTTTAAACGACTTTTTGTGTCGTTCTTATATATCTTGTGCTATTGATCTTGAAGTAACACGCCCCGGACCCTTATTCCGCTGCGACCCAATTTGGGGGTGTTACACATTGGTACTAAATGATGTACAGGAACAAGAAAGATGAAAGAGGTATTGTGATTAGAAACACGGCAAGCCTGGTTGCATAGGGTTACACTCAAGAAGAGGGAATAGATTATGAGGAGGTTTTTGCTTCAGTTGCTAGGATTGAAGCAATTAGGTTGTTCTTAGCCTATGCCTCATTCAAATACTTTATAGTATACTAGATGTATGTGAAGAGTGCATTTCTATATGGCAAGATTGAAGAGGAAGTTTATGTCTATCAACCTTCAGGGTTTGAAGATCCAGAGTTCCCTAACAGAGTTTATAAGGTAGAAAATGCATTATATGGTCTACATCAAGCTCCTAGAGCTTGGTATGAGACTTTATCTATCTATTTATTGGACAATGGATTTCAGAGATGTTAGATAGATAAGACTTTGTTCATTAAAAGAGTCAAAGGTAATATTCTACTAGTTCAAGTATATGTTGATGATATCATTTTTGGATCTACTAAAAAGAAGTTATGCACTAAGTTTGAGAAATTGATGCACAAGAAGTTCTAGATAAGTTCTATGAGTGAGCTTACTTTCTTCTTAGGACTATAAATGACATAGAAAGATTATGGGATTTTCATCAGTCAAGACAAGTATGTGGATGAAATTTTGAAGAAGTTTGGTTTTTTCAACTGTGAAGACAACAAGTACACCCATGGAGACTTCAAAGCCATTGCTCAAGGATGCAGAAGCTGGAGATGTTGATGTTCACTTATATAGATCAATGATTGGCTCATTGATTTATTTGACATCTTCAAGGCCTGATATAATGTTTGTTGTATGTGCTTGTGCAAGATTCTAAGTCACACCTAAAGTTTCACATCTTCATGTTGTGAAAAGAATCTTTAGATACTTGAAAGGTCAACCTAAATTGGGCCTTTGGTATCCTAAGGACTTACCATTTGATTTGGAAGCTTATACTGACAGTGACTATGATAGTGCAAGTTTAGACAGGAAATCCACAACAGGAGGTTGTCAATTTCTTGGAAGTAGATTGATTTCATGGCAATGCAAGAAACAAACTATAGTTGCCAACTCTACTATGGAAGTAGAATATGTGGTTGATGTTAGTTGCTATAGATAAGTACTCTGGATTCAAAATCAAATGATGGATTATGGATACAATTTCATGAATACCAAGATTTTTATTAACAATGAAAGCACCATCTGCATAGTTAAGAATCTAGTATTTCACTCAAAGACTAAGCACATTGAGATTAGACATCATTTTATCAGAGATTCCAATGAGAAGAAGCTTATTTAGATGATCAAGATTCACACAGATCAGAATGTTGCAGATTTGCTCACAAAAGCATTTGATGTTGGCAGATTTCAATATCTGATTGCAAGTATAGGAATGCTTAACCTCTGAAGTATTAATTGAGGGGAGGTTAATTGTGTTAATATGCAGCGGATAATGCACAAATGATGCTTGAAATGGAATGGAACAACAACTAATGATGAAATTCAAGTTAGTGTTGTTGGCCTAACTTTTTACTGGTAAGTATAATTATGCTGCTAGTTATACTTAATATTGCTATGTTAATGCTGTTAGTTATACTTATTATTTGTTATATTAATATTGTGAGTATTGAGAGAAATTGGTAAGCATAAAAACAACAAGAGAGATGTGTGAAAATAAAAACAGATAGAGTGATTCAGTGAGAAAAAGAAATGAGAGAAATTGGTGAGAATGAAAAACAGAAAGAGAGATGTGTGAAACAAAAATAGAAAGAGTGACTTTGTAAGCTAAAAGAAATAAGAGAAATTGGTGAGAATGAAAAACAAAAAGAGAGATGTGTGACATAAAAACAGATAGAGTGATTCAGTAAGAAAAAGAAATAAGAGAAATTAGTGAGAATGAAAAACAGAAAGAGAGATGTGTGACATAAAACAGACATAGTGATTTAGTGAGAAAAAGAATTGAGATATATAGTGAGAATAAAAACATAAAGAGAGCTTGTGAGAATCAAAATTGATGATGGAAATGCTTTTTGGAATGAAATTGGAGTTAATGCTGGTGACTCAAAGTTAATGCTGCTCAGCATACACTTACTACTGCCAGTGTTAGTTAATGTTGTTAGGCAAAAACTTACTACTGCTGGTTAAGTTAATGCTGCCAGGCATAACTTACTACTGCTAGGCTATTGTTGGGTCAGTTAATGTTGCTAGGCTTAACTTAGTACTGCTAGTTTAAGTTAATGTTGTTGAGGGTGATTTCATAAAAACTTTAATTAAGGGTGTCAATCACTTATTCGATCGATTTTACACTTTGATATACTCTCTAATCATAAACCCTAACTCAATTTTATCAATAATCAAACACAAATACATGCCAAAGTTAATGGAAAGACAGTAGTAATAACAGAATCATCTGTGAGGAGAGATCTTTACTTTGATGATGAGGATGGTATTACTTATCTAACAAACACTAAGATTTTTGAAAACCTTCAATTGACGGGATATGAAAAACTTTCTGATAAACTTACTTTTCAAAAATCTTTCTTTTCCCCTCAATGAAAGTATCTCATTCATACCATCTTACAATGTTTAAGTTCTAAATCAACTACTTGGAATGAATTTGATACTAATATAGCATCAGCAGTTATATGTTTGGCTAAGAATTAAAAATTTTAATTTTTCTAAATTGATTTTTGATGGTATGTTAAGAAACTTAGATCCTAATTCTAAAAAGTTTTTAATGTATCCAAGGTTTTTTACAAATGTTTTTGAAACAATCAAATTGAAAATCTTGAGCAGTTTTTATATGATGAAATATGATACACATATCATACTAAAAAGGTTTTTGCAAACATGAGAAGGCAAGGAAAAGATTTTTCAGGGACAGTTACACCATTGTTTCCATCTATGCTGGCATCACAAGCAGTGGAGGGTGAAGGTTCAGGACAACCCACTGAACCCCAACACACACCTACTACTGCTTCACCATCTTATGTTGTACAAATCCCTACTGTTGCATCATCATCACACCCCTAGAAGACTCACAAACATAGGAAAACCAAAAGAAAGGCCATAGAGATATCTTAGTCTAGTGGACCTACTACCCTTGTAGCAGATGAGACTGTCCATGAGGAAAGGGGAGACAGTGTGGAAAGGGCTGCCACTACTACTGCTAGCTTAGATGCAGAGCAGGACAGTGGTAACATAATTAGGACCTAATCCATAGAAACACTTAATAAGCCTATTCCTCAGGGAACTAGTTCAGGTAGTGGTCCCAGGCGCCAAGATACCATATTAGGGGACAAACCTTCTCAAACTAGGTTTAAGAGGTTGTCTAAACAGTCCAATTGATTCTTACCTCTCTCATAGAGTATAAAAAACAATTGGAAGTGGGGGCAGGAAATATGAATAATACTAAATGAATTAATGGAAATTTATACAAGATTGTCTGAAAGGGTTCTTGCCTTAGAGAATATCAAGACTACTCAGAATTTGGAAATTATTAATCTAAATAAGCGAGTCAAGAAGTTAGAAAAGAAGAAAAAGGCAAGAACTCTACAACTCAAGAGGAGGTTATTCAAAGTCATGATAGAGTCTTCTGCTAAAAAGAGTTTAGGTGATCAGGAGGATACATCTAAACAGGGGAGGAATGGAATTGATCAAGATGAAGAGATTTCATGGTTTCAAGAGGATGCAAAGACTCAGGGGAGGTATGGTCATGATTTTGAAGTTAATAATGCTAGTACATCAATTACTACTGCCAGTATTAATATTACTACTGTGAACCTGTTACTACTGCCAATGCACCAGTTACTACACAATACAAACTAATATATAGAAAGAACTGCCACTTACCATTCGAAATTGAACACCATGCATATTGGGCATTAAAAAACTACAACCCTGATCTTATCGCTGCTGGTGAGAAAAGAATGTTTCAGTTGCATGTGTTAGATGAACTTAGACACCAAGCCTATGAAAACTCCCGTTTATACAAGGCAAGAACCAAAGTCTGGCACGACAGAAAGTTAAGAATGAGAAAAAAATTCAAACAAGGAAATATAGTCCTACTCTTTCACTTTAAGTACAAATTTAAACAACCAAAACTTAGATCTTGATGGTTAGGACCATATATAGTGAAATATCAATATCCATTTGGATATGTTGAACTCTATGGAAAAGATGGAAAGACGTTCATAGTAAATGGCCATCGAACTCAAACTACATCATGAAGAAGAAGAAGATAATGACCCAAGGGATGCAGTAACTCCCTTTTTCCTAAAAGAATGACTCCCGAAGTACGAGTCCAGCTAACGACTCTCCAAAAATTAAGCGCTTCTCGGGAGGCAACCCGTGCTTCACTTAAGTGTGAAGGAGTCCCTCACATTTCTTTCTACTAATATCCTTTATTTAGTTTTTCAAAAAAAAACAACAACAAAAATTTTTTAAATTTTTTTTTTTTTTTTTTTGTTGGGTTTTTTTTTTTTTACTTTTATGCAGTAATTTAAGCTTAAGGAATATGAAAAATTATGAAGTATGCTCAAGGATAGCTATACTGCAACCATACATTTCTCTATGCCCCGGGAAGTACTGTTTTCCTTAAATTTTCCCTATTTCATCTCTATTATCAGTTATCATATTGAGGGCAATGTTTAACTTAAGTGTAGAGGGGAGCCAAATAGGAAAATTAATCATATCCCTTCATGTTTGCCGTGCCAAAAAAAAATAAAAAAAATCTTAATAGATATATGCTTTCAAAATATAAAAATGCTCTTAGTAAAGTAAATCCAACCGGATTGACATTATAGCTAGCACAACCCAGTCCACTAAATTGTGAGAATTTTAAACCTTTAGAATATTTGGGTATCCACCTTTGATACCCAAGATAATTGATATGCCTTATCGTGTTCGTAGTTTAAGTTTGAATGTAGTCATATGTGTCTATTCGTCGTTATGGATGTGTAGTAATAGGTCTTTGTCCCTTCTTTCTAGAAATTGGTATTGGTTGATAATTTTATTGAGTGTGCCGGTATTTAGTAAGCTCTAGAACTTATGCTTAATCATCATTTACTAGACCGAAGCCTAATCTACTGCATATTATGAATTCCACAAGTCCCTGCGAGCACTCCCTTTAGTGCTAAGTTGATGAAATCTCAAAGTTAAATGAAGAAGTTCTGTGCTAAGCCTTAGTTATCATAGATGAAAAAAAGTTTAAAAAAAGTTATATGTGTGTTATAGTAGTTCAATGAAATAAAGGCTTATGTTTTGGCATGTGAAGTTGTATCCGCTACAAATACCAAGTTTCTCCATTCAGTCTGGTTTATGTGTTAAGTACAAGCCTATAGTAGCTGTCTAGATTGTGTCTGTACAAATTTAGTGTCTTACAAATATACAACCCTACCTGAGTGGCTGAGTGAATTTAGAAAAAAAACCAAACACTATTCCTATGCGAGGTGCTATGTTATATGTCTATGCCTAAAAAGATACCTAATGTGCAATCTCCTATAAAATCTAATTTTATCCACGTCACGATAAATGATTTTATTTTCTCGCTTTGATTTCTTAAGGGCAAGCAATAAGCTAAGCGTGGAAGGATTTGATAACGCCCAAATTATACATGTTTTCTATGGCGTTATTTGTATATATTTTATCATTTCTCGTGAACTTTCGATAGTTAATAGTCTAAATTGCTTGCAGGTTCACTTGAAGACACTACTAACTAAAACTCAAGAAATTACGTACTTTGAAAGACAAAAACAAAGAGAAGAAAAGATTTCAAGCTAAAAGTATAAGATGTGCGCCACACTCTACTATTGTACGTCGCACTTACCTATATAGCCGAAAACCGCCGCACTTATACCTAAGTGCACCACACTTTCCATCTGATGAGAAGAAATAAATGAAGACTTTAATGGAAATGCATTAACACACTAAGTACGCTGCACATATTATCTAGTGCACCGCACTTTTTCAATAAACATTTAATAACCAAGTGCGCCGCACAATTTCTTGTGTGCGCTGCACTTTTCACCCAAATTTAGCCTATAAATAGAGGACGAAATTTCAGTTTCAATTCATTCCCCTCACTCCTCTCTCATTCTACAAATCTTCTTCTTCACACACACACACTAATCCTTTTGTCCCTCATCCATAAAAACACCAAAAAAAACACCACTACCTTTTGAAGTTAATAATGCTAGTACATCAATTACTACTGCCAGTATTAATATTACTACTGCTGAACCTGTTACCACTGCCAGTGCACCAGTTACTACTGCCGGTGTATCTGTTAGTACTACTGAACCAAGTACTCCTCCAACAACAACAATTCTTATTAAGATGAAGATCTCACAATTGTCAGACCCTATGAACAATGAGAAAGTGTGAAAATCAAAAAGAAGGCTGTTACAACTGCTGCTACAACAACTACAACTGCTGTTACAAGACCCAAGGCTAGAGGAGTTGTAGTTCAAGAGCCAAGTGAATTTAGAACAACAACATCATCTTCACAAACATCACAACTTCCACAGGTTAAAGACAAAGGCAAGGCAAAAATGATAGAACCTGAGAAGCCTTTGAAAAAGAAAGATCAAATTTTGGTGGATGAAGAAATTGCTCAAAGACTTCAAGAAGAATTGCAAGCTGAATTAGAAGAAGAGGAAAGGCTGGCAAGACAAAAAGAAGAAGAGGATAACTTAATTTCATGGGATAATACTCAAGCTATGATGGAGGCAGATTATGAGTTAGCTCAGAGACTACAAGCAGAAGAACAGGGAGAGTTGACCATTGAAGAAAGATCAAAACTATTTGTAGAGCTCATGGACAAAAGGAAGAAGCACTTTGCAAAGCTTAGAGCTGAAGAGATCAGAAGAAAACCACCAACCAAAGCCCAAAAGAGGAATCAAATGTGTACTTATTTGAAAAATATGGCTAATTACAAGCATAGTCAGTTGAAGAACAAAAGTTTTGAATAAATTCCAATGTTATTTGACAATATTATGAAGTAGGTAGATTCATTTGTTCCTATAGATTCAAATGTTGTGGAAGGAAGTAAAAGCCATACAGAAGGAAATAAGAAGAGAACAAGAGAAGAACTTGAGTCTGATGATTCAAAGAAGCAAAAGATAGATGAGAGAGCAGAAGCTGAAGTGGATGATAAAGCAGAAATGAAAAAGCATAAGGAGATAGTTCCTGATGATGAGGTAGCGGTTGATGCTATACCATTAGCCACTAAGCCTCCAGTAATTATTGACTTGAAAATCATCAAAGAAGGAAAGATGAGATACTTTTAACTCATAAGAGCAGATGGTAGTTCAAGGAGGTACTTATCAATGATTAAGATGCTTCAGAACATTGACAGAGAAGACCTGGAAACACTCTGGAAGTTGGTTAAAGCTAAACATGGGAATACAAGGCCAGAGGAGGCATATGAAAGAGTGTTATAGGGTGATCTGAAGGTGATGTTTAAACCTGATGTAGAAATTAAAGTATGGAGAAATCTACAAGGATACAATGTGATAGTTTGGAAGCTATTATTCTAGTGGGTACATTTGTGAGGATTTCAGAATCTTGCATTTCTTTAGCTGGTAGAGAAAAAGTTTCCACTACACTGCAACAATCACAAAAAATGCGCTACAAAGAAGCTTCAACTGACCATTGGAATGAGATGTGCTATCAACTTCTGAAACTCATGACAAAACAGCGCAAGAATCCTGAAAGTGTTTGAATGCATCCTCCTGGTGATGGTGAAAACTTTTAATGAAGAAACTTGAGATTCAGAAGAAGAATATCAAGTTTAAGGGAGGATTGTTAGGATTAAAAGCTTCTTGATCCTATTTGGAAGTAACTACTGCTAAGGTTAGAATTACTACTGCTAATGGAAGTTAAGACTACTTAGAGACTTAGAAGAAATACTACTAAGTAGTTAATACTGCTAGTATAAAAGTTACTACTGTTAGTGTAACTTAGTACTGCTAGTGTATGTTAGTACTGCTTAAGTAAAGTTACAACTGTTAGCATAAAGTTAGTACTGCTAGTGTAACTTAGTACTGCTGATGAAGAATGAAGAAAATATTCTAAGTAGTTACTACTGCTTGTACACAGTTAGTGCTGTTGGAATAAAAGTTAATGCTGCTGGTTACAACTACTGAAAGATTACAACTGCTAAAAGAGTTTTTACTGTCAAAAGGATAAAGACAAGAGAAAGGATTAAGATGAAGATTATTTATCAAGATTACTTACGGGATAAGTATGAGATATTTTTGTAAAAGATAGGATTAAGTATAAAGAATGTTTATCAAGATTACTTCTACGGTATAATTATGAGATAATAATTTTTGTAAAAGATATTATAATCTTTATTAAGTTTAGAAGATTTGCAATTATCTATTTAGAATTAAAGAAGAATTGTAGTATCTTGTAAAGACGTCCTTGTTTATAAATAGGAGATCCTAGGTTAAGGTATGGATTACATACACACACACATTCATATGATTGTTGAATATAAGTCTTTTAAAGGTTTTTAAACCCTAGTACACACAGAGTACCTCGATTATTGATAATAATAAAATTTGAGTCTTTTCAATGATATCATTGATATACAGATATACTATTTTATTAATAATTCTACTAATATTAAAGAGTAGATTCCGCATACTCTTTAGTATTCACAAAGTTTCTATCATAGTTGTTTTGGATTTATCCAAAGTAATTTAACCTTTACAAGCTTAGGAATCGATCTTAAGTTGGGATCAACAACTTACCCTTATGGAACATTTGCTTACAGAAGGGTACCGTTTGGTTTATATAATGCACCAGCCACATTTTAATGATGCATGACAGCAATCTTTCATGACATGGTGGAAGATTTTATGGAAGTGTTCATGGATGATTTCACTGTATTCGTACTTATTCAATAAGCAGGATGCTAAACCTAGGCTTATACGATAGGTTCTGCTACTACAAGGATTTAATATTGAAATCAAAGACAAAAAGGAGCTGAAAATTTAGCCGTCGATTATTTGTCTAGGTTAGAAAATCCTCACATAGAGACGTTGACTGATAAGGAAATAGAAAATGAATTCTCTGACGAGTATTTGATGATGTTAAAAACTAAGTTTAATGACGATGAACCATGGTATGCGGATTTTGTCAATTATATTGTCAGGAAAGTTGTTCCCCCAAAATAGACATCCAAAAAAAGAAAGATTTTATTCTCAAGTCAAGAGTTATCTCTGGGATAAACCCTATGCATTTAGATTGTGTTCCGATAATATAAGGAGAAGATGTGTGGCTGAGAGTGAAATCTTTGAAATTTTAGCGCATTGTCATTCAAGACCAACTAGGGGACATCATAGTGCTTCTGTTACAGCAAGAAAAGTTTATAAGTCTGGATTTTATTGGCCTAGTGTTTTTAAAGATGCTAAAGAATACGTGATGAAATGTGATGCATGTCAAAGATCGGGAAATATATCATCAAGGAGCGAGATGCATCGGAATAATATCAGGTATGTGAAGTCTTTGATGTTTGGGGATTAGATTTTATGAGACCTTTTCCTGACTCAAGAGGTAATCAGTATATATTAGTAGTTGTTGATTATGTGTCCAAATGGGTTGAAGCTCAAGCATTACCAACGAATGATGCGCGAGTGGTGGTTAAATTTTTAAGAGGACTATTTGCTAGATTTGTATTTCCTAAGGCTTTAATTAGTGATAGGGGCACACATTTTTGTAATTTTCAGCTTGAAAGAGCTTTACAAAAATATGGTGTGACTCACAAATTATCGACAACATATCACCCTCAATATAATGGACAAACTGAAGTTACCAACAACGCTATTAAGCGTATTCTAAAGAGATCAGTGGGGTGTAATCCTAAGGATTGGTTAGAATACCTTAACGATGCATTATGGGCCTTTAGGACAGCTTACAAAACACCAACAAGATGTACACCTTTTAGATTAGTTTATGGAAACGTATATCATTTACCCATGGAAATTGAGCATAAAGCGTATTGAGCATTAAAACAATGTAATATAGACTCGACAATTGCTAGTAAAAATCATTTTATGCAACTTAATGAGTTAGCTGAATTGAGAGATGGGGCTTATGAGAATACTATAATTTACAAAGAAGGAACTAAGAAATGGCATGATTCTATACTTCGTGGAGATACAGATTTTAAGGTAGGGGACAAAGTACTATTATATAATTCTCGTTTGAAAATATACCCAGGAAAGCTTAAATCAAAATGGTATGGTCCAAATATAGTTAAAACGGTATATCCATATGGGGCTGTAGAAATTACTGATAAGAATGGGTTTAGTTTCAAAGTCAGTGGACAACGCTTAAAGAAATACTACGAGGATAACATTGACAGAGAGGATGAAGAAGTTGTCGAGTTCGTGAGCATGCACGAGATGGACAAGAGCTGAAAGAGTCTAACTTATAGACTCTTCAATAAACAAAAGTGCTTGCCGGGAGACAACCCGAAATGTTATTTTAATTTTAGTATCGAGTATGTCTGTCCAGTATGTCGATACGACGTATCCAACCCAATGGATACGGCGTTGATGAGGTGTAGTTTTATACACTATTTCGGGGTCATTTAACCCCCTAAATCATGCAAATATTCCTAGAGTATGTGCTTAATCGTTTATTTTTAGGTTTTTAGCACTTGGATGACATTTGTAGGAAATACACGTGACTTGGGCTCATTTGGAGAAGAAACAGACAAGACTACGACTCTACACCATTTATCTTAAAGAATTGTGCATACAAAGCGTGGAGACGGCGTCGCAGGCTTTAAGCGACACCGTCGTGATCTTTCAAGTGACGACGTCAAGAATCTAACGATGGCGTCAGGACGCAACCGACTTAAATCAGATCTAGATTATTCGACATAGTGACGGAGTCGCAACCACTACTTGATGCCGTCACAACGTTTTTCTTATATATACCAAACCGATTTTAGGGTTTTAAGTGTGTAACTTTGTATAACTTTTGGGAGACGAACCCTAGTCATTCCAGCAGCTTTTAGGCCATCTTTAAGGCCTCAAAACCCTATTGTAACTGACCTTAATCCATGTTTTAATCAAGTAAGATTGTTTATCTTTAATCATTCAATATGTCTGTGTGTTGTTTGATTGATTTATGTTCTTGCTTTCTTTATAACATGCTAGGCTAAACCCTTCTTTGTATTTACTTATGATTGTATAAAACTTAGATTGTAGATCCTTTTAATGTTGCTTCTTGTGATGGATGTGCGCGTTAGGCTTTAGAAAACTAGCCATAAGATATTAAATTGGCATAGACATCTAGGGAAACGCGAGTGTGTAGAAAGGATACCATCCGGTAATAGTCTTCATACTACCTTACCCCCAATATGGTTGATCCCTCTTAAGATATTTTAATTGAATTTAATATACTCTTAGGGCCTTGTAATAGTCTTCATACTACCTTACTTGTGCGTTGCCTTAACGGAATATTAAATAGACGGCGGGTACGTGTAATTCGTTCATGACTTACGTAATACTTACACAGATCATCACGAGTGTGACAAAGCAATAGGACTAGGAGAAAAAATCTAAGGAGTAGTACATGATTAAGTAAATATATATATTTTTATCATAAAGTTATCACCAGTAGATTATAGTATATTTAGTTTAATTAGTTAAACAAACCAACCTCTCAAACCATGATTTTTACTGCTTTTTATAAAATAAAAATACAAAAGAATCTTCTCTCAACCCCGTAGACCTCTGTTAGATCTTGATCGAGCCTTCCCAATCTATTCCCCTAGAGAACGATAACAACCCCCGAGTCTTGCCTATACTACACTACAATGATTAGGTACACTGCCTAGGGAGTTGTAAAACTTCTTGTGAAGTCTTACGACAACCACACATTAAGTTTTTGGCGCCGTTTCATGGGGAATAGTTAGGTTTCGACCATTGTTTAACTTAGGTCTACTCGCTTGATTCCTATCAAGTGAGAATTTTATTTTCAGTATATTAGCTTTCTTGTAGTCTATCTTTTCTTTGTGTTATTTGTTTCGTAATCCATTTTCGTTGACCTCCATGGGAGACAAAAATCCTATCCGTACTCTTAGAGATTACTCTAGACCTAGCCACGAGGGTTATAGGAACACCATTGAGCTCCCCGAAGGGAACAATGTGGTGCCTCTTTGATCCGACACCATCCGGTTGGTTCAAAACGGATGCTCATTCTACGGACTTCGGTCCGAGGATCCAAACCAACATCTCAAGGATTTCTCAAAACTTATGGACTTACTTGACCTTGATGTTGCAAATAGGGAAAGAATGCGCCTGCGTTTATTTCAATTTTCCTTTCGCAATCAAGCTAGCAATTGGATTGAATGTCTTCCAGCAGAATCTATCTCCACATGGGAGGATCTTACTACTCGTTTCCTTGCTCAATTCTTTCCTCCAGGAAGAACTGTAAAACTTTGTAACAACATCCTTATGGTCTAACAATATCAAGGAGAGTCTCTTTCTGAAGCATGGACTCGTTTTAAGGACTTACTCTAAAAAGTACCTCTTTATGGCATCGATTTTTGGCTCCAAGTCTAAAATTTTTATGACCATGTCAGTCCCGCCATAAGACGAACTATTGACCAATCGGCCGGTGGTAAGCTTCGTGACGGAAACGCCGAAGAATCCTGGGCATTATTAAAGGACCTTGCCCTCTATGACAACAAAAGTTGGAACGACCCAAGGGATTTTTCTAAGCCGGTCTAGGAAATCTCTTTGCCTCAAGATGTCCCGAGTACATCCGACCGTCACCTCATCGTGTTCAAAAATCAAGTCCAACACTTGATGGAAGCTCATCTTGCTCCTAAGCAACCTATTCAAGTGAACAAAATCACTTCTTCATGTGAGATCTGTAGTGGTCCCCACGACACTCAGTATTGCATGGAAAATCTCGAGCAAGCTTTTGTGATTATGCATCCTCGCGTACCAACAAAGTGGGAGGTAAATTGTACACTTTCAAACCCGAGCAAAACAATCTTGGTGACACCTACAATCCATCATGGAAAAGTCACCCAAACCTTAGGTGGAGACAACCTCAAAATTCTCAAAATAAATTTTCAAACCCACCTAACCGGTTTTAGCCAAACGATTCATTCTCGAACCGCTCCTTCAACAACAATCCTCAAAGTTTTAACAATCAATAAAATCTCGAAGGATTGGTGTCCAACTTCATGGCATCTCAAGACGCTAGATTGTCTAAGTTTGAAGCCGATTTTAAACAACAACAATGTGAGATGACCAACAAAATCAACACAGTATTGAAGGCCATCACTGATCGAATGGCAGGAGCACTCCCTAGCGACACGGTTAAGAACCCGAAACTAAATGTTAACTATACCTCTCCAGTTTCGTTTGCTCGTTCTTACCCAACAGAAGACCTGTAATGCTCAACCCGAATCCATAACTCGATCAACGCTATCACGATATGCCCCAAACGACCAGGCGAATTTCAAAACGACAAACCAGAAGAAGAAGAGCACAAAGAGAATGACAACCCGGAAAACATCAACACCAACCCTTCCTCACCACCTGATCCATCAGTTTCATTCATTACCGAAAAAGTCTGTAAACTCAATTCATTCTTCGAATCGCTCAGCTTGGTCCCCCAGTCATCCAACACATAATTTGTTTGCACGAAAAGGGATGACGGTGACGTGATGTTTATTGAGATTATTAAGGAGAATGACGATTCCTACAAGGAGGAACCCGAAGTACGTGAAAACGCAGGAGTAGGAGAATTAGAGGTGGAGTATTTTGACATATTGATGACTAGGAGTGAGCTGGCATATCATAAGTATATAATGTGTGGTCTAATCCCTTCAATATTTAAGAAACCCCATCATCACAGAAGGATATCCGTCAAACCTTAAAATACCATGCAATATTAGACATGTGCATGTTGAGAAAGCCTACATAGATCCTAAATCGCCCCTGAATATCATGACCCGAATGCTGTATAATTGGATCATGAGAAGAAAACCTGACCATAGGGAAAAATAATTTCAAGGGAAGGATTAAGGGAATGCACATCTTTGTAGGAAATTTCACTTATGTCATAGACTTCATGATCGTTGAGGATATTAGTTCAATCATAGACCCTAGGCTGTCACAAGTAGTGCTAGGGAAGCCCTTTGTTAAAATATCTAGCATGACTCATGACCCACCCGAAGGTGTAACAAATGGTTCGACAAATGGACCGATAAAAATTGCTATTAAGAATGCCCCAAATAGATAGAACATTCATAACTCACTATCAGACCGTAGAAATATAGCACAATACGATGAAGTTTAGACCTTTGGACTAGGAGTACAAAAGAAGATGGAGCGAGTACATGATGAGCAAAATATTAAGGTTTTACAAAGAATGTCTAGAGCTTGGGCCTTAATATGTGATCGAAATTGCTGATGAAGGAGAAGTCACGTAAGGATGTGTGACTTCGAGTCTAGCTACAAGACTCATAAATAAAGAAAATCTCTTCTTGGAAGGCAACCCAATATTTAATTTTCCCGCATTAGGAGTGTCTTGCGTTTTAAACCTTCTCATTTATTCTTTTATGTTTGAATCAATTTTGTAATCATGCTTTTCTTTGTTTTTAACTTCGTCTTATTGACAATCAAGAGTATTTTGCATTAAATAAGTGTAGGGGAAATATCCGATTTATAAGAAGCAATTCAAACACATAAGATAAATTGTTTAGATTAATTCACGTCAGTTTTGAGTCATATGATTGTAATAGTTAATCCCAGGTTTTATGCATTGTTTTACATAGGATATAACTTACATAATCGCGTGCGGAAATATTATCAAAGAAAACAAAAAAGAAAATTTCACATCCTAACGCCGTCGTGAGCCTTAAAAAATTTCAAGTATTTTCGAAAAACAATTTGTACAACATTTAAAATTTGGGTAATTAACCTTGTAAGACCTTCAGAAACCCTATTATTACATCATCCTTTCATCCTATCTTTCCTGCTTTCATAGAGTCAACCCTAAAGTTTCGTTTTATATATCATTATCCCTCCAATTTTAGCTTGGTGAAGAATTGTCCTTTATCTTTGATTACAGGTTATATTTAATAAAGAAGCTTGGAAGTTTCTTATAAGTTTCCAGGTAGACGATTTCTTTGGAGGACGATACACCAGTTATCACATGCTCTTCACTATTAAGGAGCTAAACCAGTGGAGTATTAGTTTTTCTTTAACTTTCTTTCTTTTCCCTTTAGTATCGTTAAACGGATACTTCTAAAAGAACATTGAGACAATGTTCAACTAAGTTTTGGGAAGTAAGCCCTTAGAATACTATTCCTCGAATTGCCAATACTTGATTTCCTTAAAATATTGGTAATATATCGAAACAATAGCATATAAGTTAATTTTAAAACCAAATTTAATTTTTTATGACACACCCCGACGAAAACCAAGTATTAATAGCCGTCTCAAAAATAGACTTTATAGACTAGCACAAAAACACTCAAAATTTCACCTAAAAAATGTGAGGATCGCCTGTTTATATCTTTCAGAATTCATGTATCCATTTTTATGATACTCAAGATATTTTATACCTGATTAGCTTTTTCGAGACATAGTTCGAATGCAGTCATAAGATGACCTTTTTTTTCATTACGGCTGTGACGTAATGGACTTAGTCCGCTTTTTCTGGAACATTGGTATCCGGTATTAATTTATATAATATTGAACGGTAGTGTATAAAATTCTAGTAACCATGTTATTTTGTGATGCATCTCGAGACCGCATAGTGAGTATTATGATTTGCTAGATAAGAGGCACTAGGATTAACCCATGTTTGAAACATGTAATTGTTATTATGGTCACATCGATCATATAACTATCCCTCACCTGTACTTCGCACTCATTTTTAGTGCAAGACCCCCCTAGTGAAACCCTCCGAGCCTATCCTTTTCACAGTTCTTGTAATTTTCTGGTTAAGCTAGACTATTAATGAAGAGCATTGTTAACCCTTGAACCAATTGTTACACCCAAATCGCCTTAGCCTACCTTGTATGTACTCGCTTTTAGTACATTATTGTTTTAACCCAAGTTAATTATTAAGTACACGGTTGCTAAGTCCTTATCCTTGTAAATATAATTATGGGACTAATGAGATCATGGTAGTATTCAAATCTTTATGAAGAATTGGGAAGAAGTAATTTATAACCCTAATAGTGCCGATAAGCTCCATGTTATGTTGATCCACCTCAATTAGGGTCCATTAGTTTAGATTGTAAAATATCGAGTATGATATAAGGTTTTAAGTGAGCGGTGTGATCTAAAAACCCCCATTGAAGTATTATATGTTAAGCAATGGCAGAGCCACAAGTGGAACGAAGATATATATATATATATATAATATAATATATATATATATATATATATATATACAAGTGAAGAAAAAAATGTGTACGAGCTGCCATTTGCTTACATTTATGTTTATCATAGAGTCAAGAAAAGAAAAATAAAGAGATTGATATAGAGTTTTTGGTATGTGCTTAAATACACATACCTTTTACTTAATAAAACAAGCTAAAAAGACCAATAATGACCAATAAATACAGAAAAATACATTGTATTGTGAATTGTGTCTTGCAGGTAACGGATATTTCACAAAAAGACAAAAAACGAAGCAAAACGGACAAAACCAAGCACGGGAATGGAAAGAGTGTGAAAAGACGAAGCCGAAGGTGAATTTATCTTAAGTCTTAATCAAATCCAGTCCCGTTAATCCTTTAACCCTAAAATACCCTAATACTATTACAAAGTTAGTCCTTGAGGACTAACATTGTAAGTCCTTTTCAATTACACCATTAGTCCTTAACTTTAAAACAAACATAGCTACCATTAACCCATTAAACCTATAATCCCTTTCCCGGCCCAAAATTACAACAATGGCCCAATCCATTTTTACCCATAACCCAGGTCAAACGTGAAAAAGAATGGGTCAACGCCCCCAAATCAAATTCACTGTACATCCCTTTCACCGTTTCCCTCTCTCTTCACTTTCACCATAGCACGCTTAGGGTAAGAATGATTCACCCAATCCACACTCGTTCTCCATTGCTTCTAGAAGCTGACAACCCTGACACCTCAATGACACACTGGCGATCCAGAGCTATACTATTGGTGGATTTGATGTGGAGGGCAATCAAGGGTCAAGATCATTGGATTTATGGCGGTTTGGATTGAAGGAACGAGATTAGAAGATGGAGGAACATCTTAAGCTCTAGATCCTTCTACTCATGGATATAAATAGGAGGGCTCTCACTCACACAAAGGGATATCTAGTGTAGTTATAGCTTAGCTTATTAATATTTTAGCTTATTGTAATCGTTTTAGCTTAATGTCTTAATTTTAATGTACTTTACTTTTAAAAGCTTGTACTCATTTTGATTAATCAATAAAATTTCAGTTTTCACTTAGTTAATGTTTAATTCATGTTTTTACTTATTGCACTATTGTTTTAATTAAGCTCAGTTTTAATCTAATAAGCTCTTATAAACTCTCAAATACTACTTAAGCTAGCTTATACTCAGTTAAGCCTTTAAAAGCTTAACCGAGTTTAGACTTTCATATAAAAATCTCTCCCCTAAATTACCTCAACTTAATGGATGATAAACCAAACTTGGATGGGCTTATGGACACCACCAGCTTATCTATGATAAGCTGGAGCTTGTAGATCTAGCTTATTGAAGCTTATTTGATCCCTGTTTAGCTGGGATCAAGGTACACTTGCCATTTTCTCTCTTAGAGCTTAATTTCTAATTTGCTTATTCCTGCATAAATCTCTGCTTATTATTACTCATAATTGCTTATTACTGTTTAATTAGTCTTATTACTGCTTTAAATTGTCTGATTATAGTTTAGATTCTCTTAGTTTATGTTATTGCTTAAAACTGTCTAAAAACCAAAAAAATTTTGCTTATAATTCTAGCTTATAGTTTAGTGCTTATTTCCTGTTAGCTATTGCTTATTTGATCTTAATTTGCTTAGTTAGTAATCTGTTTTCATAAGTTTTGAGCTTATTTCACCCTTTTGTAGCTTAAAAATGGAAAATCAATTGTTAAAGGGGTGTTTGGGTCAAGCAGTACTAACTTGAGTTAGTACTGTTGGATCACCTTTGTCACTTAAACCAAATTTATTAAGCTCAAATTAAGCTTCTAGGTCAGTTTTAATTAGTTGTTAAAGTTTAAAATTCAAATCTAAGGTCTTATCTAATCATGGTTTGAATCTGTCAGTTTTAAGCTTGTCATAGCAGCTTATTAGGTTAGATCTTGTTCTGGTGCAATTATGTGTTGTTTTCATGTTAGATTTGAGACTCATAATGCAGTAGTAAGTAGTTAAATATAATGTGCAATTGTTCTTTTGGTTTTAGTCTGTCTTAAATTTCATTTTTCAAAGTTTAAAAGTCCTAGTTCATTAGCTAAACTAGGTAAGTAAAAGTCTGTTTTTAAGGTCTGATTTTAAGAGTTTAAGCTCTTTGGACATTGAGCTTAATCTGTTTTAGCTTATTTTCACATTTAGTCATCATTAGCTAGCTTAAATCTAGGTCTGCATTTTCTCATTTTTCCTTCAAAAATCAAAAAGCCAAAAATAAGTTTTAGTCTGTTAAGTTTTTAAATCTTCTTTTTCTAGCTTATTTCTTAGCCAATTTTCTTAAAACTTGATTTTATATGTTCCTTGGAAGACAAACTTCATCTGCTTTTAGTCTCTCCTTATTTCTAAGTGCTTATTCAGTCTAGAATTAAGCTCAAAGTTGAGCATTGGCCTATTAAAACTACTAGTTAAGTCAGATTGTGTTTTTTAGCTTTTAAGATCTTTTAAGCTCATTCTATTAGTCAAATCTTTATCATATTTGCTTATTAGGTACAGGTGTTGGTCTGTTTCATCTTATTTGTGTTGTTCTTTTGCTTATTGTGTCTTAAATAAGCCTATCATTTTAATGTTTAGTCATTAGTTATAAATAAGCAAATCTGTCACTTTTAAATAGCTTTTTCTAGCTTAATTGAGAGTTTCATCAAAAAGTCATTTTATTAAAATTGCTATTTTTTAGTTCTTTTGCTTATTCAAAAAGAAAAATATAAAAAAAATTCAAAAAGGGGAAGCCACAGGGGTCGAACCTGTGACCTCCCCCTTGCCTTCTCACTCAACCAACACTTTTAACACACACACACCTTAACCATCTACGCCCTTGGGTATTTTCTGAAAGACTCTAGGGTGCATTTGGTTTTAATGGTTTTTTTACTATTAAGCTTTATAAGCTATTCTGCTTATTTACAGCTTATTAGTATAAGCTCTTTAGCCAGTTTTAATTTTCTTATGTTTAGAATTTTTTAAAGTATTTACTGTAATTTTTCTAGAATTCTTAAAATTAGTTTACTATTTTTAATTGTTTATTTAGATTAAATTCGTTTTTAATTCATATTAAGTAAAATAAAAACCAAAAAAATATAATTCTTTTTTCTAAAATTATTTTTAGTCATTTAGGATTTTTAGAAGTTAAATTTGAGTTCGTAGGGTTAAAATTTGAATTACTTGTTTTAATGTCGCGTTTTTAAATTCCCGTTAACGTTTTTGTGCTTAATGTTTTAATTGCGTTTATTTTAGATTAGCATGCCTTAAATTTACTTTCCATTTACATTATTAGAATTAGAAATCAAATCCAAATCTTTTATGTCATTCAAGCTCGTTTCCCGACATAACCGTAAATTTCCATTCACCTCTCACCGAGGAGAACGATACCCGTGTTGATTACTTTTTATTCTTTCCTAAGAATAATTTGTAAGATACTTAGCTTATGTATACGTATATGTATTAATATATATATTATATACATTAAGAGGGTTGTATTTGACGAATATCAAAATGGCGCCGCTGCCGGGGAGAGGTGTAGCGATTTTTGCGGGATTGTTTGTATTCGAGTTTTGAAGATCCTTTCTTCGGAAAGTTTATTTTCGTACTTATTAAAAATATAAAAATCCAAAAATATTTTCCATTTAATTTTTATTTTTCCTTTTCTTTTATAAATATTAAAAAATACCAAAAATATTTTTCTTTCTTATTTCTTATGTTCTATTTGAAAAATCTATAAATATTCTTCTTTATCCTCTTATATCGTTTAATTCTTATCTTCTTTATCCTCTTATCCGTTTAATTATTCGACATGTCTTCGTATAACCATTTTGGTTGCTCGAGGTGTGGAGGTCCGTTTAACGGTGGAAATTGTCCAAGTTGTAGCATTGTAAGAGTCGGAAACGAGTTTGTCTATGACCCTAATCCTTTTCCTTACAATAATACACCCGACTTTTATAATCAACCTCCACAGCCCTAGTACGAGACATACTTGTGCGAATTATGTGGAAACGATTCTCACTTTGGTTATGATTGTCCACCACGGTTCCTGCTTGTCTATGAGCAGGAACCGAGCTACAATCAAAACTATAGTGATAACTATTATCCACAAAATTCACCGAGTTTTCCACAACAATATCTTTGTTGTGAAAGCTGTGGGGGTTCTCATGAAAGTTTTCAATGTCAACCGATGAACCAAAATTTCTATAATTCTTCCGGTTTGACCAATTTCAACCCCCGCAGTATACAGTCATTCATCAACCTCCTCAAGAAACGAGTGTGGAAATTTTGCAAGCCAGAGAAAACCTAATGAAATCTATACAAACCTTTTTAAAGAAGTTTAATCGTATATCTTTTAGAGAAACGCCAAAGGTTTTATCGCTAGATTGGGAGAAAGTTTTTGAAATTCAGCATGCTTTTAGAGATAAGCAACATCAACTAGAGGATATACAAGAATTGCTTCGTAAACTTCTTAAAGATTTGCAAATTATAAGTGAGGAGCTGGCAGAATATATTTCTCCAAGTTAGAATTGTCCTACTTTCTACGACGATGATGATGAGTACACTATTCAATATAGGGAATATTTAGAGAATTCGTCTAATGCAATCAAACCCGATTTACCAACCGAGGAACCCGATAACTCTCTAAGTATGGGGGACGAGCATCTTAGCACTATTTCAGAAACAGAATCGGATGAAGTAATAAAGTCTAGTGTTGAGGACTGTTAGCCTCAATTTATTGAGTCAAACAAGGAAGCTCGGTCACTCTACGATGGAGCTTCGGTCTCTAATTAGTTAACGT
>BQNB010088130.1:0-27738 GCA_026074375.1 Tanacetum coccineum | reverse complement strand
TACAAAGCTCGTCTTGTAGCAAAGGGATTTACTCAAACCTACGGGGTTGATTATGAAGAAACGTTCTCACCCATTGCTGACATTGGCGTTCTATGACTATGAGATATGGCAAATGGATGTCAAAACTGCCTTCTTAAATGGTTATCTTGATGACATCTATATGGTGCAACCTGAAGGCTTTATTGATCCTAAACATCCCAGGAAAGTATGCAAGCTTCAAAGATCCATTTATGGTCTTAAGCAAGCATCAAGAAGCTAGAATAAAAGATTTGATGAGGAAATCAAAAGGTTTGGATTTACTCAAAATCTTGATGAGCCAAGTGTATATCAAAAGGCTGGTGGCAGAAATGTTACATTCCTCATCTTGTATGTCGATGACATAATCATCATGGGAAATCACATTCCAAGTTTACAAAGTGTAAAGGCATATCTTGGAAAATGTTTTGCCATGAAAGATTTAGGGGAAGCGGCATTTATTCGTGGAATCAAAATCTATAGAGATAGATCAAGGCGATAAATTGGACTATGTCAAAGTGCTTACATTGATAAGATCTTAAAGAGATATAGGATGGATAATTCCAAACGTGGTTACATCCTCATACAAGAAAGACTTGACTTGAACAAAACGCAAGGTGCTTCAACACCCGGAGAGGTGAAGCGTATGCAGAATGTACCTTATGCTTCGGTTGTAGGTTCCATTATGTATGCAGTGAGATGCACTAGACCTGATGTTGCGTTCGTGCAAAATATAACAAGTCGTTTTCAACAGAATCCTGGTGAACCGCACTAGACTGCTGTGAAAACCATTCTTAAGTATTTAAGAAATACTAAAGATATGTTCTTGGTTTATGGTAGAAATCCTGAAGCTGAACTTAGAGTTGATTGCTATTGCAATGCTAGATTTGATACCGATAGAGATGAAATAAAATCTCAGACATGATACGTCTTCATTTTGAATGGAAGGCGCAGTAGACTAGAAAAACTCCAAGCAAAGTACTACTGTAATGTTTGCTACAAAACCTGAATACATAGTTGCTTCAGAAGAAGAGATGGAAGCTGTTTAGATTAGGAAGTTTATTTCAAGGCTTGGTATAGTACCAACAATAAACGAACCAATTAAGATGTTTTGCGACTGGCGACAATTCAGCCGCAACTTTCTTTTATCCAATTGAACCAGGGGGTTTTCAGAGGTGCTCCAACACTACCATAAAGATACCTTCGTTAAAATGTTCCACAATGACAATCAAGCATATCCTTTTACGAAGCTTAACCCGAAAGAAAGCTAAAGTGAGGCTCAACATGGCTAGGAGCATGGACCGTTAAGCTAGTAGATTCATGGTAGATCTATGTTTAGCATTTAGATAAAGGATGTTAAGACAATTTTATTAATGATAAAGATACGAGGTATGAATTTATATTTAATATAAATTGTATCCTATATTTGCATGTTTAATCCGTGAATAATATCATTATTCTAAATAAGTCCGTTGTCGATCAACAATATAGGAATATTGTTGAACTAAAACAATTCTGAGTGATTGGTGATATTGTTGATATTAAGGATATGTCCACCAAACTCAACATAATAATCATAAGATGATTATTGGAAGTCCCCAACACAAGGATAATACTTTATTGAACCGTCGTCATCAAGTAAACCTGTAAGTGATTTATTTACAAAAAACATTAGACTTGAGATGCAAGTAGGTCTTGCATAAGGTGGATAATCCTTCTAGATCAAGTCTAATGTGTATCCTGCAAGAATGGATAACTAATTAAGGGGGTTATTTTCAAAGAAAAATTTGAAACATGAAAGACTTAGTCACTTTGTAGTCCCAATATGGAATTTGTTCCTATCAATAATTGAAGAATGAAGCCACTAGTCCCATTCGTAGAAATAATCAGATGTGTGGTATGGCCGTATAACCACGAAAACTCAATGTAGATATGTCTCATTGATTTTCGGTAATCTTGATTAGTTACATATACGAGAAACAGAATCGTTAAATAATATATCCATTTTTAACACGGTGTCAGAAACAAAGGGATTGTAAATACCTAAATCATCTTATCTGTAACTTTATGAAACCACACTCGAATTTTTCTGGGAGCATTGTGCTGTTGCTATAACGCTTACCAATTGTTAATATGTTATATATACATGTCCCAATTGGGAGCTGTTGGATTATTAACAAGATAAAAATTGATATATGTCTAAAATGTTTTGGACCTATGGGAACGCACACAGTTTAAACTTAGAGCAACGAGTAATATATAATAGAGTAATATAAATAAAGTGTTTAACAAACGATCCTTAAATGTTAACTAAGAATTAATATTAGTTGGTTAAAAGTTAAAGGGATTAATATTGAATAAACCAAAGAATGAAAGGGTGTGGTTTACCCTTGCCTTGCACTCCAAGGAACATGCTTGCCTTGCACTCCAAGGAACATGCTTCCTTGCACTCCAAGGAACAAGGACTATATATAGAGGCTTAGGGCTTTCATTATTGATATGACTTGAAACCTAAAACCCTTAAAATCGTCCTTGTGCTCTCCTTGTGATTGGCCGATCTTATAACCCAAAAGGGTTTTGAGTTCTTGCTTCTTCCCTTGTTCAATCGCAGATAAACCCTCAAGGGGTTTTGTTTTCTTGGTGGTTCGACCCAAAAGATCATAAGGGTTATTCGGTTTAGCTCGTGTGTTGATTGATTCAAAGACGAAGGTTATCGTTTGGTTTAAACACTACTAGTACTAGCATACCTCGTTGTTTGCTTGAACGTATCATGTGTGTGTTGACGTAGAGGAATTATACTTTGATTCTCATGGTTATGCGTGGTGTTATACATATGCATATATTCAAGACGGTATTAACGGTTACCTATTAAAGCGGTGTATCGTTTCGTGCAAAAGGTATACACTTCAATCTTGTTAATTAAAAGTTCTATACGTGTTATCTTTCCGCTACTTACTCATGATGTAATGGTTATTAGTTCTAAAAACCCAACATTTTCATATCCTTCGAGAGAACCTGCAGAAAGGACATATGGCCGTTAGCCAGATCTGACCCATTTCCACCCATACTACCCGCACATTGCGGCAGGGTTGATTTATGGCTGACGCGTGTATTTGTCTTTTAATTGTGCTTTAACATTTCAAATGAATTTAGTTACCAACAATAAAGAATACTGTGAATGTAAATATCAAAATGCGAATGTAGTAAATAGAACGCAAATGACTGATATTTGTTTGTGACCATTAATTGTATACTGCATTCAGCAAGGAAACGGGTTGGATGGATCAAAAGGAATTGTATTTAGAACGCCAAAAAATATATAGGTTACAATATTCTTCTACTCAATTATTGTTTACAACGAAAAAACTCTAACCAAGTTGAATGAAATTCAAGTATATTTGGTAATTTGGTTATGTATAAATGAACTAAAATGGCGATTGAATGAAGTTACTCAGTAGTTTAAAGAGTGAAACGTGTATAGCCCTTTTTCCGTAAAACAACATGTTGTAATTATGTTAAACAACTTACATATTTTCTTGTAAAGGCCATGTACCATATATGTTGATTTTAGTAAGGTAAGTACTTACTAACACTTGTCTAAATTTTATTTAAGGAGTTTGATGGGGCATATGGACCAACATGGCATTGTATTTGTGGGGTTGAACTTTGAGTCATTTGTGACACATTCAGTAGGTGTATTTTTGTGTTTCTCAATGGACCAAAAGCTATTTGTTCTTTTGTTCAAGACTAATGTTAGTACACCTTAAAATATATTTTTCAAAGACTAATTCAGATGTGAAGTCTAAAACTTAGCTTATAAAATTACTAAAATAAATGAGTCGAGCTGATTAAATTTAGCCTGTATAACATAACTAAGTGTTTCTAACCTCTGACATTATTACTTAAAAATTGATGTATAGTATATTAACTTCCAGAAGTAGTCAATTTCTACCCGATGCTCTTACAAACCTGTTCATACTAATAATTCGTTGAATTTAAATCTTATACATGTTGACATACAATCATTGTTAGCTTCAGTTGTTTATTCTTAAAAAACAGTAGATCATTCTTAGCTTTTGTTGAAATTTATATCTTATACATGTTTCAGTAACACGCACTACAACAACATACCTCGACTCATAGGATGCTTCAATTCAATATTAGCAACAATGGTTTCTGAAATGTGTGTCACTCCTTTTGGGATGCCTGTGGTGCGACGAGTAGCAGGAAATCAGTACACCTTAAAATTGTTCTTAAACAATCAAGTTGCCAAATTGTATACAACTTTTAACGCGCATGAAACATACCTGGATATCTATTACGAAGTGTTTGAGACTGTAGAACGCAGCTTCCTAACAACGCAACAAAAGGTACGAATTAGTTAAATTTCTTTGACGATGATCAGAACAAAAAAAGTA
Organism: Tanacetum coccineum; assembly: GCA_026074375.1. Taxonomy (NCBI): domain Eukaryota; kingdom Viridiplantae; phylum Streptophyta; class Magnoliopsida; order Asterales; family Asteraceae; genus Tanacetum; species Tanacetum coccineum. Next base: position 23,305 of record BQNB010088130.1, on the reverse strand, counting down.
CAAAAGAAGAGGTAATGTTGTTTAGTCTTACATCCGGACAAAAAAAGCTTTGAACCCCTCGGGAGTGCAAGTAGAAATTCTTCCTGTTCACCAATATGACAATGCAAAATCAATTACAAAAACAAATGGCATTCATACAGTGTTGAAGAAAAAACATGATAGGTATCTTAAAAATCCCCATAACATAAAAATAACAAAATATGATTTTTGTTCGCACCCAATAAATCACATACGCTTTATGTGCTATAACTAAAGAAAATAACTTCACTTACTTGGTAGAGGGGAATTACCTCCGCACTCGAATCTTTTAACACCGCCATCAACCTTCGGATCATCTGCATCATCCTCAAGTATCTCGCCTTCCTCCATCTTCATAATCTACAAACATTTCCAACCACAAATTAAAAACCAAAACTTTTAAAACACCAAATAATTAATTGTTTTCATTTTCTTACCTTCAACAGCCTAAGAAAGCCTCATTTTCTAACCTAAATAGTTAGTCTTCTTCATCCCTATTCACCTACACAAAATCAACAATTATAACTCAAATTCATTTTTAATAATCAAATAGTTAAACAAAAATTCATAAAAAACTTAAAAAACATACCTGATTTTTCTTCTTCTTCATCTCCAATTGAAAGATTATCATCTTCAAACTGATATTTTGATAGTGGGTGGAGAGAAGAGTTCGGTGGCTTGAGTGAGCCGCAACCTCTGCTCTAGAAAATATGAAGATCGATAAGAGTTATTAGTATTGTTGGGATTAAAAGCTTCTTGATGTTGTTTGAAGTTAATACTATTCTAGTTAAAGTTAATGTTGCTCAGAAAAATTAATACTGCTGGTGAAGTTTAAGTAAAATATTCTAAGTGGTTAATGCTGCTAGTGCAAAAGTTAAGACTGCTAGTGAAAGTTACTACTGCTCAGGAAGTTCAAGGAAAATATACTAAGTAGTTACTACTACTGGTATAAAGTTATTGATGTTAGTATAAAGTTAATGCTGTTGAGTAAGTTAATGCTGCTAGTTAAGGAGTTAGTACTGCTGAGTTAGTTAGTATTGCTTATGTGATTTGTATGAGATATTTTGGTAAAAGATATGTATAAGTTATTTGTTTAAAGATTGTGATTACTAAGGCAAGTATTGTAAGTTGACTAAGAAAAAAAAACTTTTCCTTGGTGGTCTTAAAAGGAGGTCGTAGGGCATAGAGTTAAATATACCAAAAAGTCTAGAAATTGTTTTGATATAGCTTCAAGGTTTTGTAACCCTAATACTGTTAAGAGCTTTTATTGTTGAATTATATTGTCTTGTGTTACTGTTTCATTAAGAATTATTCTAATATTAAAGATTAGATTCCGCATAATCTTTAATACACTTAACAAAGTTTCTACTATAGTTGTGTTAGATTTATCTAATATAACTAAACCTTAAACAAGCTTAAGGAATTCGATCTTTTAAATTGGGATCCAACAAGAGGTATCCTACATCCTGGGACAACAAGTGGTATCAGAGCCAGGTTGAGAAGCTTTGAATAAGAAGAATCTGTTTGAATACACAAGATCTCTTTGCTAGAAAATATGGATTTAGAATCTGCACATATGGTGGCTGCATCCAAGGTTCCAATGCTCAAACCAGGTGAGTTTCAGTTATGAAGGATGAGAATAGAACAGTACATCTAGATGATTGACTATGCTCTATGGGAGGTCATAGAGAACGGAAATACTACACCAAAAACAACAGTTGTGGAAGGTATTGAGTAAGTAATACCTCTTACAACTGCTGAAGAAGAGGCTCAGAAGAGGTTAGAAGTGAAGGCTAGAAGCACCTTGATGATGGGAATACCTAATGAACATCAGTTAAAGTTCAACTCCATCAAGGATGCTAAGTTGCTGCTGGAAGCTATTGAAAAGAGGTTTGGTGGGAATGCTGCTACAAAGAAAACTCAAAGAAATCTCTTGAAACAGCAGTATGAAAACTTCACTGCTCCTAGCTCAGAAACCCTTGATCAAACTTTTGATAGGCTTCAAAAGCTTGTGAGTCAGCTGGAGATTTTGGGTGAAACACTTTCACAAGAAGATGTGAACCAGAAGCTGTTGAGAAGTTTGTCACCAGAATGGAACACACATGCTGTTGTGTGGAGGAACAAGCCTGAATTAGAGACAATGAGCATGGATGATCTCTACAACAATCTCAAAGTGTATGAACCAGAAGTCAAAGGGACATCAAGCTCAAGTACAAGCACACAAAACATGGCTTTTGTGTCCTCTAACAACTCTGGCAGCACTAATGAAGCAGTTAATACTGCTCATGGAGTTTCTGCTGCCAGCACTCAAGCTAATGCTGCTAATCTAATAAATGTTGATAACTTGAGTGATGCTGTGATCTGTGCATTCTTTGCTAGTCAACCAAGTAGTCCTTAACTTGCAAATGAGGACTTACAACAACTCCATCCAGATGACTTGGAAGAGATGGATTTGAGATGGCAGATGGCCATGTTGACTATAAGGGCAAGAAGGTTCTTGAAGAACACTAGAAGGAAGGTAACTATTAATGGTAATGAGACCATTGGGTTTGATAAGTCTAAGGTGGAGTGCTACAACTGCCACAAGAGGGGACATTTTTCCAGAGAGTGCAAAGTTCCAAGAAACTAAGACAACAGGAACAGGGAAAGCTAAAAAAGAAGTGTGCCAGTGGAGACAACTACTTCTAATGCTTTAATCTCATGTGCTGGTCTTGGCGGTTATGACTGGATTGATCATGCAGATAAAGGACCAACAAATTATGCACTCATGGCCTACTCATCTTCAAGTTCTGATTCTGAGGTATCTAATGATTCTACTTGCTTAAAATCTTGTCTTGAAACATTTTAAGTGCTTAAATCTCAATATGAACAACTATTGAAAAGATTTGAGAAATCTGAGTTAATGGTTGTAGCTTATAAGACAGGTTTATAGTCTATAGAAGAAAGACTTGAATTTTATAAAAAGAATGAGTCTGTTTATGTAGAAAAGATTAACGGCTTAAAATGGGATATTCAAGTAGGATAGATAACTATTAGGGAGCTTAGGAAGAAGCTAGAAATAGTTCAAAAGGAAAAAGATGGCATTCAGTTTAAAGTAGACAAATTTGAAAATGCATCTAAAAGCTTGATATGTGTAAAATACACATATCCGTTTGTACCTAAAATAACCCAATTAAACCCAAAACAGACCAAAAATGGCAAAAATATGCTTGTATTTGTGTTTTGTGTGTGCAGGTACGGATAAGTCAAAAAATCATAAGAAACAGTCAAAGTGAGCAAACACGGACACGAGAATCTAAAGAGTGCACAGCGAAGCCCAAAAGACCAAAGCCTTAGCCAATCTTTCATCAACAAGGGCCATTCTTGCAAAATTTCCAAAAAGTTATTTATAACTGAATGAGATGAAAACGAAAGACAAGGAACAAATGTGCTATCCTCCAAGTTAAAAGTTTTTAACTGTCAGAAAGGAGCGAGAGAACCACACTTTACTATTCATCGTCTCTCCATTTTCACTCATGGTAAAACAAAGGGCAAATCAAAAATTAGAGGGTGCTTATGTCTATTCAAGAGGTCTACACACAAACCTAGGTCAAATCAGCTTTACAGAGGATCATTAAAGAAGAACCCGTAATCATGAAAGAAGCACCAAAATTGTGAATGTGTTTTGTGCTCAAACTTACTCACAAAATAACACAACGTCACAACAAGGGAATGAACGCTGGCAATCCTCAGGTGTCCATTATCTTGGATCAAACGGCCACAATTGATGCATCAAATGATTGATTAACATGAATGGCAGAGATTGAAAGATGACGCAGTGATAAAGGTCTAGAAGCTTCAGCTGCACTATAAAAAGACCTCATTCTCACACACATCATCTAGTTTGTAGTAGTCGAATTCAAGTTTTATGTAATTTTTATTTTCGTATTTCTATTCTTAAATGTAAGTTTTCTTTTTCAAAGTATGTAATCAGCTTTTTCGTTAATTTTATAAAAAAAAAAATTTTTTCAGGGGTTTTTTTAGTGTTTAAATCTCATTATCTAAGCTCTATATAAAGTTATAAGCTCTCTATAAGTCATATTGTTTCAATAGCTCATATTAGCTTTTTCAGTCTTATAAGTGAATAGAGTGTTTGATTCGTTATTATTCTTATCTAAAACCTTAATATAGTTAAACATATTATGGATCTTATTGGATCTAAGCTTTTGGAAGGGGATCTTACCTTGGAAGAGATCCCAAGGACTTATACTCTAGCTTATTCATAAGCTAGAGAGCTAGTAGCTGCCTTTATTGGTTCCTTTTGTTTAGCTAAAGGATCAAGTGAGTTTCCCTTTTTCATTCTCTTCTAAAATCAGTTTAAATTGCTTAGTTTTAGTTTAATATTGCTTATTTGCTTATTCTCTTGCTTATTAGTGTTTAAATGTCTCTTTTAGCACTTATTAGTTATGTGTCTTTATCTGTTTTTGCTTAAGTAGTTATAGATCTTTAGTTAATCAAATTCTGTATAAAAAACTCATAAAATCCAACAATTAGTTTAATTAGTTAAGATTTTAGTATTTGTTTATTAGTTGTTTAATCATGATTGTTATGTTTGTTTTCAGCTTGTTTTTATATTGGTATTAAGTGTTTGTATTAGATTCTCTTAAAAGCTTTTCTCAAATTCTGTCATGATTTTTAAGGAGTGTTTGGTTTAGTGCATTCTCAAAATTGCACTAGAGTACTAACTTCAGATTTAGTATGCTTAGCCTTTACACTACAGTATATTAATTCCCAAGTTAGTATGCTTTCATAAGTTAGTACTGATTAGCTTTATCTCAGTAGATTTAGTTGCAGTTTTAGTTATTTAGATTTAGTTTCATTTTCTAGCTTATTTCATTGCTTCTAGTTTACAAAAAGTCAAAAATTGCACTAGCTAGTACTTTCTTTGAAGTACTGTGAATTATTTACTAGCAGTACTTCCATCTGTATGTTCTAGCTGGTTCTTAGCTTAATTTTAATGAGTAATTTTAGGATTTATCTTTCAAACTAGTAGGACTTAAGTTTTTTAATATAGTTATACATTTTAAGTCTTAATTCTGCAATTTCTAGTTATTTTCTAAGATTAATTTAGCTGTCAAAAGTCATAAAAACCTAAAAAATCCAAAAACAGTACTTAGAATCTTTAGTGTCTTAATTTGTTAAATCAGCCTTTAAGTCTAGATTTTATAGCTTATTTAGATGGATAAAAAGTAGTTTTAATAAGTTCTTATTGTTTCAAAGTCTAATTGTCTCTTAATAAGGTTTTTAGCTTTTTGATTTTGTGTTACTTTGCTTATTATCCGGAGTTTGCTTATTTCATGATCATTCAGTAGGTAAAGTAGTTTAAGCTTTAGTATTTTTCATTTAATAGATTATGGATATCAATACAGCCTCTTTAGAACTTTTCTTTTTTCATTTGCGTATAGTTTTTGTGTTTTTTATAGGTATTTTCTAAAACCAAGGGTTATAACCCTACTTTCGTAAAGCTTATTAATAAGCTCTTTTAGAGCTTATCTTTGAGATTTAGATATAGTGTTTTGTTAAAGTTGTTTCCCCTATTTACTCTTTTCAACTTTGCTTCTTTGAGTTTTTCATTTTAGGCATTCTTCAATTTTGACTCTATAAATTCGGGACTTAGTTTGTTGTACGGGTATAGATTCTCAGGTAGAAAGGTGTAAACTTTTCATCTTTAGTTGTTTTTCAACGTCAGTTTCCCTGTCAGTTCGAATTTTTCCCGTTAGTCCTTCTCTTTTGCACTATTAGTCATTCATTAAGTTTTAATTAGTTTATTAAGTTTTTATTAAATAATTAGGGTTAGTTTATATTAGTTTAATTAACTTTCTTAAAAAGATAAAAATATGTTTTGTTTTTATAATCTTAGGCAATTTTTCTTATCTAGTAACATTTTAGTTTTCATTTTTGAGATGTTAATTTGTTATTCTTGCTTATTTTCATTATTTTGTTGCTTCTATTTCGTAGTATAGCTTATCCAAAATATCTTTGTTTATTCAAATAGGATCCGAACGAAACGTGGTTTCAATACTCATGGCTCATTGGGGAAAGACCGGGTGATTCATACTTACCGGTCAAACATACGTATATTATATTATTATATTATTTTGTAAGTCTTAACTTTTCACCTTGGTTAAAGGTGAATAGTGTAGAATTTACCCTAGTAGTATTATTATTAATTATTTTATAGGTAGTAGATGCAATCAGTTTTTGGCGCGTTGCTGGGGTAGTGTTTACGTTTTAGTCTTTGTTTGTCGATTTGGTTGAAGATCTTTCGTCCTCGAAAGTTTCATTTTGTTATTAATTCAAAAATATAAAAAAAATAAAAATATAAAAAGTAAAAAAATATTTTCTTTTCTTTTTAGTATAAGTAAAAGATATAAAAAAATAGAAATCGAAAACATAAAAAACTTGTCTTAAAAAGTAAATAAATAAACAAGTTGGTAATCGAACACCACAAATTATATCTTCTATTGGATATTATCATTTCAATTTCGGTGAATTGTAATTGTTCCCAATCGCAATAAGATTTAACACTTGCTTTTGTGTCTCTACCAAGTAGGTCACTTGAAAGAAATTTTCGAGAGTAACGTGAGTATGTTGATTATTTGGTTAAGTCTCTTTGTGTACCGTATAAAATTCATTGAAAAAATTTGTGTAAAGTTTCTGCTGTTTTAATTGTTAGTGTTTTTTTTTATGCGATCGTTCGAAATTCGTAGACGTGTCAACAAAAAACTCTCCGGTTTTGAAAACTTTGGTTAGAAGATAATTGTTGAACAAAACGTTGTTCCAATGGGACAATCGAACAATGGCCAAATGTTAAAGACTATGAAGGGTATGAAGATTGCTATGTTGTTCCACGATATGCTAATAATTTGGTTAGCAACTTTATAATCTTGTGCAAAGCAATAAGTTATGGGTAGACAAGATACAATATTCGATTTTTTAATAGGTATCAACTTTAGCATCATGAATTGAATACTATGTTAAGTTTAGTTTTACTTTTTCTCTAGAGGTGAAGCCGAGATTGGTTAGAAAGAACCTTAGATAATTTAATGGGACTACTTGTTTAAAATTATAAAAATATTTACTACAAAAATTATTATTTCATTATACAATCAAACAAACAACCATCCTCAAACCATCTCATTTCTAGAAACCTTCAAACTTAAAATCACAATTAAAACTACATCCAAAATAAATAAATAACTATTTACTTCAAATATCTATCTTTTATAATTTCTAGTTTTAATAAATCTAAATTGCAATAAGTTATAGCATATTGAATATACAAAATAACTAAAACTAGATTTCTAAAGAATCCATATTATAAAAAGTTATTCTCTTCTATCAGCACAAACAACTAAACACTCTCCTAAAACATATCTCTACACTCTATCTCTCACTCTTATAAATACTCAGCTTAACAACTCCTTGTCCTTATACAAATTAGAGGATAAGATGAGCTCGCCGCTATGACAAATGATGGCTCAAATGATCGCTCTTCGCTGCGAGATACGCTCCTCGACGTAAAGTAAAGTCGATCGCTCTACAGAGAGAGAGGATACTACTTTATGGTAAAATATTGCTTCACGAGATATATGCAGCAGATGCTGAATGAAATGAAAGCTTTAGTTGTTACTACTCCTGCACCCGTCAAAGCAGTTGAGGAAGTATGTGTTACTTGTGGATCGAATCACAATTTTAACCATTGTCCGTTAACTCGAGGTGGAAACGATTTTCCCGTTTTTCATGACAACATCCAACAATTTCAACAAACCGCAGCCGTTGGTAATTTTCTCCAAAGAAACCAACCTTCCAATTTGGCAAGTCAAATGAAACCACCGGGTTTCAATCAACCGAATGTCCAAAACAACCAAAACCGATATCAAGGAACCAATTCTAATTTTAATCAAAACCGAGGAAACTTTAATCAAAACCGTCCAAACAACCAAAATCAAGTTTATCAAGCTCCACCATACCAACCACCAATCAATCAAGTTTTACCTTACCAACCTCCAACAAATAGTGTTTTGAAAATGGATTTTGAAAGCTACGTCAAAGCAAATGATGCGATATTAAAGAATGTGCAAAATCAAAATCAAATGGCAAATGTTACAAGTTTGTTAACAAGCCTTTGCAGCAAGTTTAATGATTTAGGCAATTCCAACCAAGCTTCAAGTTCAAGTTCTTTACCTAGCAATACCATTCCAAATCCTAGGAACGAAGCCAAGGCAATTACCACTCGTAGTGGTGCCTCATACGATGGACCTCCTATTCCACCGCCGGTGGTGGAAAAGGAACCCGAGGTGACAAAGGATACGGAGCTACCAAGCACCGAAGACATCCAACCTCCTCCATTGGTCCAAGAACAAACCAAAGACAAAGAACCAATCAAAGAGCCTTCTTTAGCTCAAAAGACCAAACCTAATTTGCCTTACCCTTCAAGACTTGCAAAACAAAAGATTCGTGAAAAGGATGATATCCTAGCTTCAAAGTTTATGGAAATTTTCCGTAATCTTCACTTTGAGCTAAGTTTCGCGGATGCTCTCATTCATATGCCAAAGTTTGCTCCGATGTTCAAAAAGATGCTTAATAACAAAGACAAGTTAATTGAGTTAACCAAAACACCGTTGAATGAAAATTGTAGTGCGGTTGTCCTAAAAAAGCTTCCAGAAAAGCTAGGTGACCCAGGTCGATTTCTCATTCCATGTGATTTTTCAGAGTTTGATAGTTACTTAGCCCTTGCCGATTTAGGTGCTAGTATCAATCTTATGCCTTTATCCATTTGGAAAAAGCTTCAACTCTCAGGCCTAACCGAAACAAAAATGGTGTTAGAATTAGCCGACCGTACAATTTCCAAACCAACCGGTGTAGCCGAAAATGTTTTTGTCAAAGTAGGGAAGTTTTACTTTCCCGCCGACTTTGTTGTGCTTGATTTTATAGCCGATCCTCGAGTACCGTTGATACTCGGGCGTCCCTTTCTTAGGACGGCTCATGCTTTAATCGATGTTTACGAAGGAGAGATAATTCTTAGGAATGATGATCAATCGTTAACCCTTAAATGTGGTGATGCACCTTCTCTTTCATACAACAATCTCGAATCATTGAAGAAAGTTGATCTAATCGATGTCACATGTGAAGAATACTCACAAGAAGTACTTGGATTTTCCGATTCCGTTGCTTACAACAATCCTTCTCCGTACTACGATCCGATTGTTTCTACTTCATCTCCAACACTTACTCCTTTTGATGAAAGCGATTTTCTACTCTTTGAGGAAGCCGATGCTTTTATAGCAATCGATGATGAACCAGTTTCACCAGTTTTCAATGCTACGTACTATGATCCCGAGGGTGACATTCTCATTCTTGATGCACTTCTCAATAGTGATCCATTACCTCACCCAAACCAAGAAGATTACTTACCCGGAATTCAAAAAGATCTTAAAGTTGTCGAACCAAAGAAGTCTTCAGTCGAATATGCTACTTCTTATGAACCAAAAGATGAAATTCCCGAAGTCAAACTTAAAGAGTTACCTTCGCATCTCGAGTATGCGTTTTTAGAGGAAAATAATAAGCTTCCAGTCATAATTTCAAAAGATTTAAGCCAAGATGAAATGACCTCACTCATCAACGTTTTGAAAAACCAAAAACAAGCAATCGCTTGGAAACTTTTTGATATCCGAGGCATAGATCCAGAGTTTTACTCTTACAAAATCCTTTTAGAAGATGATTACGAACCTTCAGTCTAACATCAAAAGAGGGTTAACCCTAAAATCCATGACGTCATCAAGTAAGAAGTAGAAAAACTTCTTGACGCGGGATTGATTTATCCGATTTCGGATAGTCCATGGGTTAGTCCGGTCCATTGTGTTCCTAAAAAAGGTGGTATAACCGTTGTCAAGAACGAAGAAAATGAATTGGTGCCTACAAGATTAGTCACGGGATGGAGAGTTTGCATCGACTGTCGAAAGTTGAACGAAGCAACTTGTAAAGTCCATTTTCCGTTACCATTCATGGAGCAAATGTTAGAGCGATTAGCCGGCAATGAGTTTTATTGTTTCTTAGATGGTTTTTCAGGGTATTTCCAAATCCTAATTGATCCTAAAGATCAAGAGAAAACTACTTTTACGCGCCTATACAGAACTTTCGCGTACCGTCGTATGCCATTCGGTTTGTGCAATGCCCCCGGAACTTTCCAACGTTATATGATGGCCATTTTTTACGACATGATAGAAACGATGGAAGTTTTTATGGACGATTTTTCAGTTTTTGGAGATTCTTTTTCCTCATGTCTTGCCAATTTAGATAAAATGCTCAAACGGTGTGAAGACACCAAATTAGCACTAAATTAGGAAAAGAGCCATTTCATGGTTAAAGAAGGCATTGTTTTAGGACATAAGATCTCTAGAAAAGGAATTGAAGTCGATAAGGCCAAAGTTGATGTAATTTCTAAGCTTCCTCATCCAACAACCATTAAAGGAATTCGAAGTTTTCTCGGGCATGCTGGATTCTATCGAAGATTTATCAAAGACTTTTCCAAAATCTCTCGACCCATGACCCATCTCTTAGAGAAGAACACTCCCTTTAGAGCTCATAGAGGTTAATTGTGATTTTTTGCTCCTACCAGCTTAATAAACGTTATATATTATTGTGAAATAACATTGAAAAGATATAAAAGTTAGAATTATTAAGTTGACCGAAGCTCAATTCTCATTGCTCCAATTATGGGACCAACCTTTTGAAATCATTATGTGCGATGAAGTGATTATGCCAATTGGTGCGGTCCTAGGACAGAGGATGAGAGCATTACGACCAATTCCATTATGCTGCTCAAGAACGCGGACTAAAGAGTAAAACAAATTACACAACAACGGAGAGAAAATGTAAAGGAAATGGTTTAAGGATCCAAAAAATTTGAATCAGAAAAATTTGTTCTTTGTAAAGGTTTTTTGAACACAAAATCGCAAACACTAAATAAACTAAACACACCACTCCTAGCTCATGTACCAATCTGTAGAATATAGTAAATCTTTAAGATTCAAATCAAGAACAAGTGTGGATTGTAGGTTGTGATGTTAGAGAGAGATTGGATGAAAAGGATGAATTTGTATAAAAATGACGATATGGGAAAAATGGAACAACCAACCCCTCTCCAAGGCTAGGAGAGGGTTTATATACTTCCTATAGGCCGGCCCATGGGCTATGATGGGCTTCCCATGGGTCTTGGGCCGGACTAGATTACTAATCTAATCATTACATAAACTACGAGCTAAGACTATTACAACTTGGAAGTGACCGACACTTTTTATGTTTCCAACAATTAACGTAACTTATCATCGACTAGCTTTTGAAGAAACTTAAAATCTTATCGTATCACGTTACTAGGGAATTTCATGTGAGGGGTTCCATTTGGGTATTTGTTTTGACGAGTTTGTTGGGTTTACGATTTAAAGTGCTCTGACTCCTCAAACGATACTACATGGCCTTTGGATTATGATAGCCAGAACAGTGATCCAATACTTCCATAAATTAATAAATCAAAGTAATAAGTTAAACTTTATGAAGGTTTGAAACATAAACCATCACACTAAGACTTGACATATTACCCCAGGTTGCGTGACGTAGCTGTTACTTTCACTTGATATACTTTTGCTATCAATCAGATTTCCCCTGTTAAGGTGAGTTCATAGCCTCGCATTTAACTCTTTTAAATGTTTTATAAACATGCGAGGGGGATACATGCTACACTTGATGCCATGAGCTTAGACGCAATAATACTGTTTTCTATAATAATTGTACTCATTGCAATTATTACACTTATGGGTGTATAACAACGTAACCCACTATTATGATGACTTGTATTCAAACTGTTTAACATAAACCAATGAATTTCACTCAACCATTGTGTTGATCTTTTTAACATGTTTATCTCAGGTAACTGAGCATCTTATGGCACGGAGTGGCACGGACTTAAAGATGGCTAAACTGTTATCATTCAAACTTTATGTTTTCATGTAGATTTTGGGACCTCTGTTTGTAAAAACTCTAATGAAATAATGAATGATAACTAAATTTTCCAAAAACGTCTCTTTTGAGTCGTTTTCTATGATTATGACTATTGTACTATGAAATAATACCCCAGATTAGCTTCCGCTGCTATATGTAAAAAATAGGGGTGTTATAAAGGTCTCATCGGAAGACAACATAGCCGATATTCTAACTAAACCACTTAAACGTGAGCCATTTAACTACTTACGTCTAGGTCTAGGAATGATGGAACAAATTGATTAAGTTTTCGGCATAATAAAGAAATGATAATCATCAAAGAACTGTTTGTCAAAAATCTGAGAAAAATTTTCTCAACAGGTGGCGACCCCCTCAATTCATAAAGGGCGGCCCCCTTAGTTTTAAAGGGACCGGCCAGACTTTAAGGGGACCACCCATCTGACAGACTAAAATGTTTTTTTCTCTCTCTTTGTGTCTAGGTTTCTATTTTACACAAAAACACAAGATTGAGAAAAGTCTATAAGCAAACTTTTACAAATTCTTCTATCTAAATGCATATCTCATTATACATATATACAATAGTCCCAATATATTATTTTCTAAAAATTCTTTCTCACAACTAGGAGCACATGAAAATTAATTTTCATATATTGTTGAGATATGCTAAAAACATTTTTCACATATGCATAATGTTCTCTTACTTGTTGTCAAAAGTATATAATCTAATATGTATTTTCGACAATCTTGGTTGAGAAAAATTAAATCAAGGAGCAGTTTGGATTTATTTCTTAGGTTTTACTGTCTTAGTGGTCAAAATAATCGCTATACTCTACATTGGTCGCACTTAGGCACACATTAGTATTTACACAAAAGTTTGGTTCGTTTTTAAAACTTAAACCTCTTTGTCAAGAAAAAGAAAATTCTTTGTGCATTTATCGTTACTATTTATATGCTCTTCACTCTTTTGTCTTAAATTCATATATGATTATTATGCCAAAAATTTATGTGAAATAGTTTTATCCTACAACTTGTAATTTATTATGTAGATGTTGAATGCTTTAATTTCGCATGTGTGTGACGCGTGTAAAAAAATTTAATTACCATAAAATGATGAAACATGCTGCAAAATTAACACCAAAACAGAAACCCTCACATAAAATTTTGAGGAAAATCAATTTTTGGGAAATCTGGGAAATAGCAGCAGGCGGCCCCCTTAATTCATAAAGGGCGGTCCCCTTATCTTTAAGGGGACCGACCCCTAAACAGTCACGGGTAAAACAGTATTTTCATCCCTTTGACCAAAAAAACACCATTTGGAGGTAAGAAACTTCCTTGTAACACTTCTAATGAGCTTCAATGTAGAATTCACCTTACATCTAATGCCAAAACACGCACTCCTCAGCATAAACCATCTTCAAAAAAACAATATAACCCATCTTATCATTACCAACATCCTTTCATTAAGGGACATCCCTACATCACAACAAGGTGTATCACATCACTCCATCTCCCATCTCTCCCATCAATTCACATGGTTACTCACACTCAGACCTCGCCACCTTAAGTGACCAACACAATCAACTTCCCCACCACCATCTATCTTATAGTAAGTAAGGCCATAGTTGATGACCATTAATCAACTACAAGACCATCAAACCTCGGTAGCTATGCATCCTGCCTCAACAACAATACCAAACAATTCCCATCATCACCTTACTCTCCAAACCTACCACACACCCTCAACATTAACCAAGTTGAAACCCATATTTGGGAATTGCCCTTATTGCATCTTCACCCAAAAACAATTCTTTACTTTAAGTGAGGATATCAATTGTATTGAATTCCTCCTCACTCGACCACATCCACCACCTAAAGTTCAAAGAGATTACCCTTCCACAACCGCCTCCGCTCCCATAACTCTCCATCTCCGCCCCAAACTCTCCATCAACAACCAACTAATCTCGTAATATGCCTACGAATAATCGTCAAACCCTTTTGTGTCGCAAGCAAGTCAAAAATCCTTCTATGACTATTTAGGATTTTTTTTATTAATATGCTTCTAAAGCATATTTGTTTTTCTTTTTATCTATGCTTCACACACATTGTCCTAAATGAATGAAGTATCTTTTGCTTTCATGTTTGCTTGCACTTGTTAGATTTTTCCTTCCTTCTTGCTACATGTTAGAAATATTTGTATTGTTCTAACTCGTTTTGTAGCCAAGAAACCATAGCTCGATTCCTTGGTGCCCTCAAACGAGGGGGAGCACACATCAAGGGGGAGCATTTATTCCGTTGATTTTACTAGCAATTCTCGACGATGCCTTTTTGATTCTACAAAAAGGGGGAGAAATGACATAAAACTCACTAAATACTTGTTTAAAAATAATTTTATATTTAATGAGTTTAAATTTTGTAATCATCAAAAAGGAGAAGATTGTTGATAGAAATAATGCCTAAAAACATTATTAATATTTTTCACATCTTTACGTTTTGATAATCACAAAATATAAAAACGTTCAATGTAAAATTAAACGTAAACAAGTAATTAGTAGTAAATTTTCATTTTAAAAATTATATCACTTAAATGTATGAATAAATAAATGCTTAATGCATTTTATGATCAAAGAAATTTTTATTCAACCTCACACTTTTATAAAATGTTGTAAACATTTTTATAAACATTACAAAACATTTTCTACAATTAAAAGAAATGTTTTATTCAAAATAAACATTTTGAATTTCAAAGGACACGAGAACGGAAGAGTGTACAAAAGCCAGAAGCAATGATCAAGCCTTAATCAAGGCACGAGAATCAGAAGAGTACAAAAAGAAGCCAAAGAATCAAAGCCGAAGCCAGAAAGTCAAAGACCACAGTCAAATCCAGTCAACTCATGGTCAACAAAAGTCAACCACAAGAAGGCAAAACCCAAAATGATCCAAATAAGTCCTTTACTTTTCAAAAGTTACAAAAATAGTCCCTGGGCCTCATTGGGCCTAAAGAAAAACCCTAAATGGGCCTTACCTGGATCTTATTAAACCCAAAAGCCTAATTAAAAGCCCACTTAGCCTAGCCCATTTCTCCTTTTAATAAACCACAAGGGCTAGTTTTGCAATTTCCGAAAGTTGTTTATAACTAGAAAAGGAAAAAGAGAAGACAAGGACTATTTGTGTAATTAACTCAAAGATACAACTGAATTACCCAACTCAGTTAAAAAAAGAAAAAGGCGCCAAAGCCCTAGTTACTGTTCATCTTCTTCTTCGCGATTTACCATGGATAAAACGAGAGGGCTTTCTCAAATTAAGGGCTAAGAACGTCTATTCAAGTAAGCTCAAGTACAATGGCAGGGTTATTAAAGTCAAATCAAGAGAATCATTAGCTCAAGATCAAGTTCATGCCACGTCAATAATGGAGAAAGCACAAATTCATATGGGTTTTTGTGCTAAAACACTCACAAAAGAAGCACAATGACATCCAAAAGGGAATGACACGCTGGCAATCTTCAGGTGTCCACACAATGATCAAACGGCCACAATTGAAGCCCCAATGATTAGAAGATTTGATGGACAGGATTAAGGATTGGAGAGCAAGGAAAGAGAGCCTAGAAGCTTCTCACTCAGCCTATAAATAGGCCTTCACTCTTCACATACACACACATAGCCTTAATTTAGTTTTAGCTTAAATTTTAAATTCCTAGCTTAATGTTGATTTTAAACTTGTAATTTTCCTTTTAAAGTATTGTAAGCAAGCTTTTTATTAATGAAATACAGTTGTTTTTAATTTCTCTTAAATCTCTCTTTAATCAAAAGCTCTCAATAAGCCAAACTGTCTCATAAGCTCAATTCAGCTCTCAAGAGTCTATAAGCTCTTGATTTGAGCTTAATTAGCCTTAATCATACTTATAAACTTAAGAATCAGCTTAAAATCTATATATTACCTTTGCTTAAGAAGTGGAAAGCTTAAGGAAGGGGAGTTAGCAATGGATGGACTCCCAAGGATTTATACTAGCTTATTCACATGAATAAGCTAGAGCTTGTAGCTGTTATCTTAGTATTAGCTTCTGTTTAGCTGAAGTTTAAAGTAAGTCTCCTTTTAAATTCCTTGTCTCTTTACTTATTTAGCTTAAATTGCTTATTAGAGTAATACTGCTTATTTGCTTATTCTACTAGCTTATTAGTGCTTAATTCTCTCTACTTGTGCTTATTAATCATTAATCTTAATCTGTTTTTAGCCTTATCATAATAGATCTTAGTTTTTCATAGTTTGTCTTAATAAACCATAAAAACCAAAAATAGATAGCATAGTATTTAGATCCTGAAATTCTAGCTTATTTAGTTGTTGATTTATGTTTATTAAGGTAGTTATAAGCTTATTAATATCTGGTAATAAGTACTTGTTAGGTAGATTTCAATTTCATAAGCTCAAATCCATTTCAGTCATTTCTAAAGGGGTGTTTGGTTTAACCCATTTTGACCACTAAAAGTCAAAGGTTATTGGTAATATTTTTAGGACAGCTTAAAGATGATTATTGATTAAGTTTTGAGAAAGTTTTGAGGGTTTGTTTAAGCTACAATTCATTAGGATTCTTATAGCCATAGCGGCGTTCTATGACTATGAGATATGGCAAATGGATGTCAAAGATGCCTTCTGAAATGGTTATCTTGATGAAGACATTTATATGATGCAACCTATAGGTTTTGTTGATCCTAATCATCCCAGGAAAGTATGCAAGCTTTAAAGATCCATATATGGTCTTAAGCAAGCATCAAAAGGCTGGAATAAAAGATTTGATGAGGAAATCAAAAAGTTTAGATTTGCTCAAAATCTTGATGAGCCATGTGTATATTAAGAGGCTAGTGGGAGTAATGTTACATTCCTCATCTTATATGTCGATGACATAATTATCATGTGAAATCACATTCCAAGTTTAAAAAGTGTAAAGTTATATCTTGGAAGTGTTTCGCCATGAAAGATTTAGGGGAAGCAACATTTATTATTGGAATCAAGATCTACCGACATAAATCAAAGCGATTAATTAAACTAAGTCAAAGTGCTTACATGGGTAAAATCTTGAAAAGATTCAGGATGGATACTTCAAACGTAGTTATATCCCCATGCAAGAAAGACTTGACTTAAATAAAACACAAGGTGCCTCAACACCTAAAGAGGTGAAGCGTATGCAAAATGTTCCCTATGCTTCAGCAGTAGGATCCATTATGTATGCGGTAAGATGCACTAGAACTGATGTTGCGTTTGCGCAAGAAATAACAAGCCATTTACAACATAATCCAAGTGAACCGCACTAGACTGCTGTGAAAACCATTCTTAAGGATTTAAGAAATACTAAAGATATGTTCTTGGTTTATGGTGGAAATCCTAAAGCTGAACTTCGAGTTGATTACTATTGTGATGCTGGATTTGAGACTGATAGAGATGACACAAAATCTCAAACAGGATACGTCTTCATTTTGAATGGAGACGCAGTAGACTGGAAGAGCTCCAAGCAAAGTATTACTACAATGTCCGCTACAGAAGTTGAATACATAGCTGCTTCAGAAGATGCGATGGAAGCTGTTTGGATTAGGAAGTTTATTTCAGGGCTTGGTATGTACCAACAATAAACGAACCTATTAAGATATTTTGCGATAATTCAGCCGCACTTCATTTTGCCAACGAACCGAGGTTCAGAGGGGCGCCAGACACTACCATAGAAGATACCATTATGTTCGCAAATGTATTGAATTTGGTGAAATTAATCTTCTTAAAGTTCACACAGATAACAATCTAGCAGATCCTTTTACAAAGGCTTTACCAAAAGGAAAGCTTACTCAACATGCTAGGAGCATGGGACTTTGTTTAGCTAGTAGTTTCATGTATATCTGTGTTTAGTATTTGGATAAGGGATGTTAAGACAATTTAATTTATGATAATGATACTTGGTATTTCGTTATATTTATTTTAAATCGTGTCCTATATTTGCATGTTTAATCCGTGAATAATATTTATTATTCTAAATTAGTCCATTGTCGATCAACAATGTGAGAATATTATTGAACTAAGACAAATCTGAGTGATTGGTGATATTTTTTATATTAAGGGATGTGTCTGCCAAACTTACATGATGTTCATAAGATGAATATCAGACTTCCCCAACAAACAAGATTATCACTTTATGGATCAGCGTCATTAAGTGAATCTTGTAAGTGATTTCATTTACTAAATCCTTAGACTTGAGATGCAAATAGGTCTTGCATGTGTGGATTATTCTTTTTGATTTAGTTCTAGTTATCCTAAATAAGGTAGCTAATAAGAACTATTTCAGAAGTAATTATGAAGCATGTGACATAATACTTGTAGTCAATAATGAATTTGTTCCTTTAATAGTTGAAGAATGATGCCATTGGGCCCTCGTAGGGTTAATCAGATGTATGTGTGGGCGCACCCAAAAAGCTCATGTAGATATGTCTAAATGATTTTTCGTAATCTTGATTAATCATATATACGAGAAACAAAATCGTTAAATAATGGAATGACTTCGATCCATATCCATTTTTAACATGGTATCTGAAACAAAGGGATTGTAAATACATAAATCATTTATCCGTGATTTTATAAAACCACACTCGGATATTACTGGAAGCATTGGCGTGTTTCTAGACGCTTATCAATGTTATTATATTATTTGATACATGTCCAAGTGGGAGCTGTTGGAATATGTCCACGTAGAAATAATATATGTCCGGGAATTTATTCGAGCCTACAGGGACGCACGCGTTAATACGTAAAACAATTATAATAAATATATTAAATTTAATATATTTAGTGATAAAGCTTAACGAGCATTAAATATTTAACGGGAGTTATATTAGTCGTTAATAGTTAAAAGGACTAATATATGGGATTAATTGAAAAAGGAAAGTGTGGGAATTATTTCCTTTTTGCCTTAGTCATTTAGTTTCCTAATCTTCAAGAGGAGGTGGAATTGCCTAACTTGCAAGCCAAGTGGCATGCATATATAAAGAGATCTATGGGATCATTATTTGCATAACTTGAAAATCAAAACCCTAAAACTCTCCTCTCCTCTCCCTCTTTAGCTTGATCGACCGAAACCGTCAAAAGGATTTTCGGTTTTGCTTTTGTTCGACAAAGGGAAACCACAAGGGTTTCAATAGTTGATTTCGTGAAGAACGTGGTGGTTTGTTTGGCTTTATCACTACTAGTACTAGCATACTTACTTGTTTGATAAGAACGTATTGTGTGTGTTGAAGTAGAGGGGTCTTACTTTAGATCTTGGTTGGTTATTGCGTGGTACACGCGTATATTCAAGATGGTGTTTCGTTAATTGCTAAAAGGTACACGTTCTTGTTTTACTTTGTTAATTGTGTATTCTATACGTGTTTATGTGTTTTCCGTTCCGTACTCGTGTAGTTTAATGGTTAATTAGTTGTAAAATCCCAACAATTTTGTGATAATTTTACTTTTTCATTTATCAATAACGGAGGGATAAAATTGTCATAAATATTAAATAATACACATAAAGGTCTAAATTCAAAAGTTTGAATTAAAGTAAATTTCAAACTTCGTCCTTGGGTTTACACACAGTAACATCTTTCGTCTTGATTTCAAAGTAAGTACAACATGCGTCCTTTGGTTGTTAGTTATAGCATTTTTCATCCTTGGGTGTAACCGACAATAATTAGGCTTCTGTTTAAAGTTAACGGTTGTTTATAATTTAAAAAATTTCGTTACTTTTTTATAGTTTTATAAATTTTGGAATTTTTTATGATTTTATGTACTTTTTTATATACCTTTTTTTATGTTTTTATATACTTTTTATATATTTTTATATATTTTTTATACGTTTTATATATATATTTATACGTTTTATATACTTTTTATCAAGGTTGCAAAAATCATGAATCGTTAGTCGGGCGGTCGATCACCTTGTAGCTTGTAATCGGTCTAGGCGGGATTAATCGGCGATTAATCGGATTGGCATTTCTGGCAAAATTTAGGTATTTTAGGCAAGTTTTGTGTAGTTCACGCGAGTTTTAGGTATTATTGGCAATATTTTTTTCTAATTACTATAAGTGATCAAAACAAGTTTACGGTGAGTTTTAGATACTTCCGACAAGATTAGAAAGTTTGTTGCAAGTTTGACCACGGTTGACCTATTTGTTTGACCCAGTTACATAAATCGGCAAGGTCTGTGGCCTTGTAGCGCCTAGGCGGCGATTAATCGGCCTTGTAGACCTTTTCTTGCAGCACTGCTTTTTATACGTTTTATATACTTTCTATACATTTTTATATAGATAGGTTACCTAACTTTCTAACTTTATTCGCCTGAGTTACCAAACATTTTTGTTAATACAAATAATGCCTAAAAACGTTATTTATATTTTTCGATTCCTCTACGTTTTGAAGATGATAAAATGTAAAAACATCTACGATAAAAATAAACGTTTACGTGTTATTAATCGTAAATTTCAATTACAACGTAAATCACTTAAGGTGTGTATAAACAAATCACTAAACATGGTTAGTGATCAAGAAAATATTTTTTCTTAACCTTTACATTTCTACAAAAGTATTTTTACAAAAATAAAAATATACAAAATATTTTTATTAATAAAAGAAATGTTTTATTTAATTATAAAAATTTGAAACTGGTTTTCCCTCAAAACAGAAGGTTCTATACCAGTCTCAACATTTCCCACTAAAAGACAAAATTGAGAGCGTCTACCTAGGGACGACCCCCTGATAGGCAAGATGGCCTCCAAATATATTTGGGACCGCCGGGACCGCCCATAGGAGACGTTGCCCAGTCCTGGCTATAAATACTTCACTATTCTCTGCAGTTTTTCAGACCTCTTAGTACAAACTTTTCAGATCTCTTTCTCTCACTAAAACCTTCTTTCTCTCTCTAAATCTCTTGATTACTAACATAGTTTAATCTTGTTTTAAGTGATTCAATCTCATCTTCTTCCTTCTTCTATCAAGTGCAAGAGAAGAACACTCGTATTCGCCAAGAAACGAAGTGTTGTATATTAGTGATTTCTTCTATCTTCTTCTAAGATTCAAACCTCTATTTTTTTGATCTTGTATTAGTGTGTAAAATCAGATAGTGTATAAATCCGATAGTGTCGATTGTGTGACGGTTAGTATTTTAGTCCTTAAAGTACATTGGTGAAGTGGTAGATTGGTTCTACCTAAGATTAGGACTCGACATTTAGCTTAGTGTCGGAAAAAACGAAAAAAAGGCCTTTCTTCACACGATCTTGGGCTTCCAGAAATAAAATAGCCCGTTCTTCAATACTTGGGCCTGCATCAGATTGTAACAGTCATTTCACATCCAGATTCTGGCAGTCAATGCAGAGTGCTTTGGGTACTTAATTAGACATGAGTACGGTGTATCATCCTGAGACTAATGGACAAAGTGAAAGAACCATCCAAACACTTGAAGATATGCTTCGAGCCTGTGTTATAGATTTTAGAAAAGGATGGGAGAGACACTTACCACTAGTAGAATTTTCCTATAATAACAGTTACTATGCCAGTATTAAGGCAGCACCATTCGAGGCACTTTATGGTCGAAAGTGCAGATCACCTATCTGCTGGGCTGAAGTTAGAGACGTTCAACTCACGGGACCAGAGATAATCCATAAAACCACTGAAAAGATAGTACAAATCCGACAACGCTTACAAGCTGCAAGAGACCGGCAAAGGAGTTATGCCAATGTAAGGTGAAAGCCTTTGGAATTCCAAGTTGGAGATCGTGTTATGTTGAAAGTATCACCTCGAAAAGGTGTCATTCGATTCAGAAATAGAGGAAAGCTTAACCCCTGTACATTGGACCATTTAAGATCCTTAAAAGGGTCGGCCCAGTGGCATACAAACTTGAGCTTTCTGAAGAACTCAGTAATGTCTACAATACTTTCCATGTTTCTAATTTAAAGAAATGTTTATCTGATGAATCTCTCATCATTCCAATGAAAGAGCTTCGGCTCGATGACAAACTTAATTTTGTAGAAGAACCAATAGAAATTATGGATCATGAAGTCAAGCAACTGAAACAAAGTCATATTCCTATTGTCAAAGTAAGATGGAACTCTAAAAGAGGACCAGAATTTATGTAGGAACGCGAAGATCAAATTCTTGCTAAATATCCGCATCTATTTTCAAACATCACTCCAACATCCAACTAAATCTCGGGACGAGATTTCTTTAAGGTTGGGAGACTATAACAACCCATAATTTTTCCTATGTAACTATCCATCTATTAAATTAGATGCAATTTTCCTCAATGTAATTTCCATCTATTAAATTAGATGCAACCATTTTCATGGAAAGATTTTTGCTTTATTCCATCCATAATGTAACGTAACTTACATTACAAAAGTAAACGAGCTCACGCAACCTACCAATGCAAATTTCATCAACGTTTATGTCAAGTAAACGTTATAATATGTCAAGCAATATGTTTTAATCACCATTTTACCATACGTTATCTATTTAACGTACTTTTCATAACGTTATTATAAAACGGCTTTATACGTTAAAACGTTTATACCAAAACCCTAACTATATGTAATGTTTACATACAAAATAAATGTACAAACTAATAAGGCATGTGTACAAATGTACAATGCATAACTTTTGAATACATTTTCCCTCCTAAACCCTAGTACAACTCATTTGAGCTCATTGTACAATCCGACAAAGCATAGAATTCAAACTAGCTCATTTCCCTCTATTTTCTTAAGGATTTCATACCACCTCTTTAGCACTAAGTACAAGCACCTCAATGCATCATATTTAAGCATTCTTTCCCTCTATTTTAGCCCCTACTCATGTTAAAAACTAAAACCCTAACCTAAAAACCCTAATG
This sequence comes from Tanacetum coccineum, assembly GCA_026074375.1. Taxonomy (NCBI): domain Eukaryota; kingdom Viridiplantae; phylum Streptophyta; class Magnoliopsida; order Asterales; family Asteraceae; genus Tanacetum; species Tanacetum coccineum. Next base: position 362 of record BQNB010088130.1, on the reverse strand, counting down.
AACCCGTTACCCCCTAACTAGCTCGAACCAAGTTTAAACCAAGCAACCACTCTAACTCCATCATGACTCACCACCTTGCTAGCCACCTTCAGCACCTTGTCACCACCCTAGCACCTAAGCACCTCTATGAATCACCTACTTAAATAAACTTGCACACCAAGTTGAACCTTGTCACCTCCTTGGTATGCCACACCCTTCACAAACACCTCGCACCTCACCATACTACCTTGCTAGCTCTCCTTAGTCACAATGGCTTCACCTTGGTCCCTACTCTATCCAACTTGGCCACCACACCAAGTAAACTTGGTCCCTACTCTTCCTTTTACACTATATATACACGAACACATACATACTTCTTCAAT
>BQNB010088129.1:8820-27738 GCA_026074375.1 Tanacetum coccineum | reverse complement strand
TTTGACCTTTTGCCTTGGTCAAGGGCATTTGGTTAGAATTTGCATTTGAGTTATTTTAAGTGTATACCGTCGACGAATCAGGTACCTGCACTGACATTAAGAGCTTGTTTGCTTTTACATTGGTTAGTGATATCTGCATTTGAACCATTTGGGGGTTCACTTTCAACCTTTGTTGTGCTAGAGGCGAATGTGAGTCAAGTATGAGCATGTGACTATGAATCTGACTCGTCTTGGACTAGTTGATGCCACCATCGGGAATACCTGCAGGTTTAGGTTAGTGATAATCAATAGATATGGACTAAATTGTCTTTACCACTTCGTCGAATATGGTTGCTACTGCATGTGATCAGATAGAATTTAAAAGAATCTCCTTGACAGGGTTTCGCTGCTGCACTAACCGTTCTTATTATCGGAGCGTCTCAAAACAAACAACACGGTATGAGTGAACCAGTGAGTTACTATCTCACCGATTAAATCAAAAATTGATTTGAAAATCAATTGACGTGTCACTTGCTAAAGTGGTTTTGCAACACATCGAGAGTTTTAAGCATTTCAAAATTCGTCAACCGTCAAATCATAGTCTGGACCGAATCGATATCCAGTGTCACAAGTTTGATTCATATAGGATCTTACAAGTCACCTACCGCAGAGCTTGTTTGATGTTGGCTCTAGAAGAATTTCCATCGTCATTATGAATACTTAAGTATCACTCTAATTTTCTGGCAAGATCACAAGGATAATGCGTATGACTCTTAGTATATTACTTGACATCACAGTGTATGAATAACAAGCATATTTTGGATTAGTGTCCTAATGAGATTTATAGATGATCTCTTTTATGGCTCTAGACTCAATCGTGCATTTTGGTTTTAGTAATCGGAGGCTGGAGAATACTGCCACCTTTTCAATATCAACTAACTCGGAGTGCGAAAGTCGATAGAAATGCGTTTATCTTCGTGAGGATTGAAACAAGAGTCTTGTTAGTGCAAATATTATGATATTTAATCTACACAGTCTCCTCGTTTATTTTGTTGATGACAAACACGTAACTTGTAATACATAACGTAAAAGTTACAAAGTACTCGTAATTGTATTTTGTCTCAACATACATCAACATCTCTCTATGTCTTGACTCCTCGTATGTTGCAACATAGGTTCGTACATGTTTGTTATGTTGCATTATGATCAAACCTCTTTTCACATTTTTCATTCATAAGTATTTTTATACAAATAAACCGGTTTTAAATAAAACGTTTTACAATCAACTTAGGCTAAGGTTTTATTAATGACAAAACATAACAAACCATTTTTCTCAAACCTTTTATTATCTCAAAACATGATTTCTTTACTATCTCCCAATATTTGTAGAAAAGCACACGCAACTTGAAAAAGTGTACAAATCTTTTTAAACCCTAACTTTACACAAAATCAACTTACACTTATTAATTTAATTACTTCATTTAGTATATAATCAAATGCAGCAAATCCAAGGAAAATCTCATAAGATTACACAAGATATCTCAAGATTTTGCAAATCAAAATCCGGATTTAGTTACTGTATTTCGGTGCCCTTAGTTTTGCAAGCCGGTGCCCTCTGTCAATAGCACCGGCAGAACCGGCATACAATTAATCATTTTCATTTTTGCATATGATCATAATGCTTTAACATTCATTTTGTTGTAAGCATACTTTTATGATGATCCACTAAAGCAAGCTTTGAAGATCTTGCCATTTCCATTCAGAACCAAGCATACCCATATGTAGATCTACAAGATAGAAGATCTTACCATTTCTATCCACCACCAAGCATACCCATATGTAGATCTATAAGATTGAAGATATTGTCATCCACCACTAAGCATACCCATATGTAGATCTACAAGATTGGAGATCTCATCATCATCCTCCTTTTGAAGGCTTTCTAACATTGGAAGTTCATTTAGATTAGGCATTTAAATCCATTAGACACATTTGTCTTGGATTATCATTACATACACATTTGTATAATCTCTTTGTATCATTTAATTTAGACTAGATGGTTTATGTGTTTGTGCCATAAAACACAAGGTTTGTTATGTTGGGCCATAAAACATAACACGGTTTTGGGTTGGTTCTACCCTTTGTGTAAGAACTCGGTATTTAGCTTTGTACCAGATAAAGTGTAAGCAAACGATGGATTGGTTCTACCAGTGTTAGGACTCGGTATTTAGCTTAGTACCGGATAAAGTATAAGCAACATTGTGTAAAGTTTTCTCCGCCAAGAAGGGAGCTTGTTGATCTAGTGAAGTAACTCTCGAGTTGGGTAATCGGAGAGTGGAGTAGGGCGGAGAGGAGCTCCGTAACCGAACCACTATAAATCATCGTGTTCGGTTTGCTCTCTATTTTGTTTATCGCTCTCTATTTATTTTATGCTTGTGATTGTGTTGTGATTTGATGTTTATAATTATGTTATGACTACTTAGTTATTCTATGCTTTCATATAGTCATAAATCATATTTGGTACTTTTCATATTACGTCGCGATTGATCGGGTCTAATCGGAAAAACATATCACCACCCCTCTACGTTTTCCACAATTGGTATCAGAGCCATGTGGCTCTAGTTTTCAAAACAAATGGTTTTCAAAACCTAGTACGATCCGTGTATCAAACTATCCAAAAAGCAGACTTAATATGAAAAGTATGTCGTTGTTTTATTCTTAGAAGTCTCGATTGTTGAATATCGTTGTTATACAAGCTTGAATAAGGTCTAAAATCTTTTATATAAGTTTACCTTAAAGCCTACCAAGTGTTGACTCTTTTCGTCGGACCAAAATAAGCATTTTTGGAAAATTCGTTCAGACCGGCAGTTCTGTTCAATAACAAGCCGATTCCATTCAAGGAACAGAACCGGCCAGCCGGTTCTACAGTACGCTTTACAAAAAATTTGATCAACTTCAAAAGGTCATAAAAACTTAACCGTAAATCCGTACAAGTCGTGCCACCTATCGTTTCGAAGATAATTGAGTCTAGTTTCTAATAAAGTAGGTTAGAGGTACTGATTATAAGTTCAAGTAAGTCGAATTTGCAAAATACCACAAAGTGTCTAAAATTTCAAGTTTTGTATTAACATAGAAACTCAAACCTTTGAGTCGGGCAATTTTGGTTGGTATCCTTTGAACTTTGATACATCCTTCTTTGAAAATAAAGTAATTTGGCCATTAATCAAGCTTGGTATACATCGTCATACTCATCGCAAGGCGAAAAGAATTTTTCGTATGATATGTTATATGATTAGTCGTTCTAGTTTGCATTGCGCCTATATGATGATAAGATGATTGTATGCTTATCTCTCATTGCATTTGAGCTTGCTTATTTATGAAACATAAATGTCAAACATGTCTTGTATGTTCCTTCGCTTGTATGACAATTTAGATTCTTAAAAGAAATAATACGGTTTCTAAAGGAGTGTTTGGGTTAACTCCTATATGTGTCAAAAATGTATTTTCATAAATGTTTTGTCAACTCATACTAGTCATGATATGTGATATGCTATATGATTACTTGTTGCACCTTATTTAGTATTACATATTTGCATCATATATGAGAGCTTGTTGTTTTGCATATAACACTAGTGTTTGGGATGACATGTTATTTATGTGATAGCTTGTCAATTTCATGAATATGCATATTTAGACTTATGCTAGGATTCATATATACATATATCTCCTTCTTTGCATATTCCTTTTCTACATCTTGCATAATCTCAATATCTTAGGAATTAAGTAAATTAGTTAAGTATTTTGAAAGATATTGTCATAAAAATTATACACATCAAAGTGAGATTGGCAACTTGATTGTTTCATCCAAAATACTCAAGAATTATAATGATGTCTTGTTGTTGTAGGGTAAGGTTTTTTAAAATTGGTCTTGAAAACGGGTCAAAGTTAATATGTTATTTGTTTTTGTTAAAACGGTCAAAAACTCTCATAGGTTTGGCCAAAACCCAATAAAAAATAGTTCCGTGGTTCATTTTAGACTAAGGTAAAGGCATAGCGATATTGAAGTATATATTTTATGAACAAATTCTGGAAATTTTGGTGTTATGAAGTTGAGTTTCGGCCATCTTATCCATATATAAAATCGAGACAATAAGTTTTGTAGAAAATGGGTCATTTTAGGAATTTCATGTTAAAACAACCATATGGAGATGGAACTTGTGACACCCGCCATTTTAAAGGCAATTGAGTCTCGAGAAGCCTCAAATGTTGTTTTGTAGCTAATAAAATAATAGTCAATTTTTGGTCATGGCGTTTCCGCCAAATTCTTAAATATTTTTTGCTTTCTTGAAAAATGAGGATTTCAAAAATACTCCGTTAGATTTATCTACACATTCTGACATTGTCATTTCATCTTGTCAATCATCCACAACCACTAGGTCATCAACTTGTTCTCCATCTCCGAACCACCACTAATGCTACATTTTTTTTCATACTAGTTATAAATATGATCTTTCCTTCGTTAGTCTATCATGATATCTTGCTTCTCATTTACTTGTGTTGATTAAATGTTCTTGTTTGATTATTTGTCTTGTCATTAATTTTGGTGTTTGATAACTATTTGCTTAATTGTCAAATGCGTAATCCATAGAAAATGTCTTGTTTCGTTCTTAAAATGCTTTCATGCTTATATTTGTGATACTTAGTGTTATGGCTTTGACATGACTTACATGATTCTAACATTTTTTGTCTTTTATATGTCGTCTCATATGAGTTCATAATTTGTCATTTTGTTGCGATTTATCTATGCTGATAGTTATTGGTCCTTGTTGGCTTTCCTTTTGATTCTATGTATTATGTTCTAAGTTTTTACATGCTTAATAACATGGCTTGTATGTTCTTTGCATCTTGGTCCCTTTTTGTGAATGCTACATAATTTATTTGCTACTTTTGCTCTCATAGTTATTAAAAATATAAAAAAACTATTTTGTATACTTGTAGAATTCTAGGATCTTTCTTTTGAAGCCATGTTATTTTAATTAAGAACAAAAATCGACAAACAAGCGATGGAACAATATAACAAGTTTGATACTCATTTTTCATAAATAAACAGACTCAAATGCAATAAGAGATTTCGTGCCTATTTGTTTCCTTTGTCGCATATTGGTAGCATCATTGTTAGTGCAATTGATTTTATAATCTAAATAATTTTCTTCTTTATGCTTGTGTTTGGTTGAACTACTTGGAACATGCTCTTGTATAAATGTTCTTATTTCTCATATTGTTTATGTCTGAATCCTTGAATGATTGTTTGTAAAATGAATCGTTTATGCTTGTGGTTGGTTCTTATGCAATTCATACTTCTTCATATTCATTTTCTTGTTGTATTAAGGAGCGTTTGGAATAATCAAGATATGTAGGGTATAAGCGTTGAATCTTACCCATGAGATTTTGGATTAATCTAGTATGACCAATTGATCAACAATATAAGTGAAAATCAGGGTTAGAATTCATTTTGTTCACTACTAGAGGATTTGAGATTTTAGGAACCTTGGCTGCCGCAAGCCGGTTTTGTTTGCAGCAAAGTCGGTTCTGTTGAACTAATAGAACCGGCTAGCCGGTTCTACAGTAGGCATTTTTGCCGTTTGGGGTAGGTAACTTTTTAATCCGACACTTAAATAGATTATTTAGACTTGTATTAAGGTCGCCCAATAGTTGGTTTTGATCTATCTAGCTCTTAAGTCCTTCAAAAATTTATAGATCTATCTAATATTTTTCGAACGCATTTTATGCCTTGTTTAAGATAGTTTCAACCTATGACCTCTTCATTTCTTAGTTTTTCCTATTTGAGTGTCTATTTGAAAACATGTTTTGTTCATATACATGTCTATCTATGTGTCTACTTTTTAAAGTCATTCGTGTGATAATACTTGAAGAAGTTTTTTCTTTCATACTTGTTGGTATAAATGTTTGAACTATCATGTTGTGAAATGATATTCTTGCTTCTATCTTGCACCAACTCGTTTGGATTTGTGTAGGCCGATTAAGATCGATTTCTCTATCAAGATAATTTGTGCTTATTCGCACATATATCATACCTTAACCCATATCTCTTTCATTAACATGTTCATACATGCATATTCATCATCACTACTTTACTAATAAGCATACATTGTTAGTTGCTTGTATTGTCATCACCATCTTCTGCCACCTATTTTACTACACACAAAATTGTCATATCTATCACCTCTATTGCTTCATCAACCCAACAAGGTAAGATTTTGAGTTAAACCCTTTTACTAACTTGAGTCTTCCACTGAGTCTCCAATACAAAAAGAATCATCATGAATCCTTACTCCACCACCACCATAACCACAACCCTACCAGTGACTCAAAACCAATTCAACTTATGAAGGATAAATCACCTTCTACATATCTCGATACTCATAAACTCATTTGCCTATATTGTCAAAAACCAAGTGAATTTCATAAAGAAATGCGTCTTATTCCCAAACACATCCTTTCAACCTTAATAACCTCGCCACCAAAACCAACCACGATGATGCAAGTAATAGGATTATACATTTTAGCTTACTTTTCTAGGAGTTCCTTTTAGTGAATTTATTTCTTTTTTAGTTCTAGAAGGAGTCATATAATATACCATATAAACATCTTATTATATTATGACTTCTCAAAAAAACGAGAGTACATTATTTCACTAAGTTTTCTTTTTGTAGGTTCAAGCATATACACTTTGTGGTATATGGCTTACTCATCTAAGGATGAAGTTTGCATCATTCATTTTTCTTTTTGTAGGTTCATTTGTGACGCCCTCGAGCAAGGGGGAGCATTCGTTAAGAAATCATATTGGGTCGTCTATACACTTGTTTATCTGGAACATATTTGTCTAACGCGACAAAAGCTTTTATTGCACTAATTGTTTGTTTTGTAGGATCATACTTGACGCCCTTGAGCAAAGGGGAGCTTTTTTTTCCGTCGAGATTTCATAGCATGCATATTATATATACTTTGTTGTATATATTTTACTCGTCCAAGGATGAATCTAGTTTTGCACTCATTTTTGTTTGTAGATTTTTTCATAACTTGATGCCTTGAACAAAGGGGAGCACTCGTCAAGGGGGAGCATGCATGCAGTAACATCATTCTACTTTTCTTTTGAAAATCTTTTGGTCGTTTTCGGCCAAAAGAAAGATGTCATTTTCTTATCTATAGCTTATAATATTTTATGTTGTACTAAAACTAACCGTTTTGTTAGGTAAAGCTTTAAAATTTGATCCTATGGTTCCACTATAGACCATAGGACACGTACTAGAGTAATGCAACATCATAATGGGTTAGAGTAGACTATTAATATAAAACTTTTTTTCCAACCTTTTTTAAGGGATGTTGCAAGCTCTCCTTTTCAATGAAGTTAAAACTCTCAAGGGACACACCCTTTTTGTTTTGACAAAAAGGGGTGAAGAGTGTAAATGTGAAAGGTATGTTAGGTAGTACGCGGATGCTAAGTAACTTACTTTTTATGAAATATTACTTTTACACGTTTTGTTTGTCATCAACAAAAAAGGGGGAGATTGTTAGGTGCAAAAATATTACGAATATTTTAATCTATACAGTCTCGTTTGTTTGTTGATGACAAAAACAAGTAACTTGTAATAAATAACGTAAATGTACCAAGTTACTCGGAATCGTTATTTTTTCTCAAAACTATACATAAAACAATTCTCTCCATGTCCGAATTCTGTATGTTGCAACACAGGTTCGTACATGTTTTTTTAATGTTTGCATTATGATCAAAACTCTTTTCACATTTTGCCAGTCACAAGTATTGTTATATATATAAACCGGTTTTAAAACAAAACGTTTTTACAATAACTTAGGCTAAGGTTTTATAATGACAAAACATAACTCAACATTTTTCTAAAGCTCCTATTATCTTCAAAAACATGTTTTCTTCTATCTCTCAACTTTTTAGTGAAGCACTTGCAACTTGAAAAAGTGTACAAATCTTTTTAAACCCTAACTTTACACAAAATCATCTTACACTTATTAATTTAATTACTTCATTTAGTTATATCAAATGCAAGCCAAATCCAAAGGAAAATCTACATTAAGATTACACAAGATATCTCAAGATTTTGCAAATCAAAATCCGGATTTAGTTACTGTATTCTGGTGCCCTTAGTTTTGCAAGCCGGTGCCCTCTGTCAACAGCACCGGCAGAACCGGCATACAGTAAACTTTTTGGCTATAAATACCAAGCCATTTCTCATGTTTTCACACACCTTTCACACATATTTTCTCTGCATTTCTCACTCATTTAGATCAGTAGCAATAGTCATTATTAATAACCCTCATTTCTCCATGATGATTTTATTGCTTCTAACATTCATCTTGTTGTAAGCATACTCTTATGATGATCCAACCAAAGCAAGCCTTGAAGATCTTGCCATTTCCATCCACCATCAAACATACCCATATGAAGATCTACAAGATTGGAGCCTTATCCATATACATCCATTTAATAGGTTCTATCAATGGAAGTTAATTTAGATTAGGATCATAATCCATTAGACACCATTTGTCGTGATCATATTTATACTTCATTTGTTTATCTATATCTTTTGTACCATTTGATTTAGACTAGATGGTTTATGTGTTTGTGCCATAAAACACAAGGTTTGTTATGTTGGGCCATATAACATAACAGGGTTTTGGGTTGGTTCTACCCTTTGTGTAAAAACCCGGTATTTAGCTTTGTACCAGATAAAGTGTAAGCGACGATGGGTTGGTTCTCCTAGTGATTAGGACTCGGTATTTAGCTTAGTACTGGATAAAGTGTAAGCGACGTTGTGTAAGGTTTTCTCCGCCGAAAATGGAGCATGTTGATCTAGTGAAGTAACTTTCAAGTTGGGTACTCGGGGAGTGGAGTAGGGCGGAGAGGAGCTCCGTGACTGAACCACTATAAATCATCGTGTTCAGATTGCTTTCTCTTTACATATCGTTATTTGTTTACTTTATAATTATGCTTCTGTTATTGCTTGATGTTTATGCTTGTTTACTCGATATAGTCATGGACTATTATTAGTACTTTTCCTATTAAGTCACGATTGTTCGGGCATTTGATACAAAAAGTTTTTAGATTCTAATCGAAAACGTATTCACCCCCCTCTACGTTTTCCACAAGTCTTTTGAGAGACCTCGAGTGGCTAGGGAGGGTTGTGCATTGTATCACTGGGTCCATGATGTCTATCTTCAATACTAGACAACAGCTTAGTGTTTCTAATAGCATATGTATTGACCGGTTTATGCCTAAGTGTATGGAGGGCTTCTTTCTTTACACTCTTTATCCTTACATTTCTTTTTAATTCTTCAACCCCTCTTCAACTATTACCTCAAGACTTCATCACTAACACCTTCTTGGGTTTGTTCCATTGTTAGCTCTGTCTTAGTCTGCATTATCCCATTTTCACTTTTACTCTTTTTGTATCATACCTAAAGACTTCTAATCTAACTATTGTAATGTCCCTGGGTAGATCCCTCCGGTTCTGGATGGATCATGAGAACAAATACCTATACTTAACCACCTTATAACTCCAACAAAAGCAAGTACATGGTCGGTCTTTGCGTATTGTTCTCATCGCCTTTAAACCATTTTGGAAAAACACAATCAAGGTACTTGTGATATAAATAGTAAAATGTTTGTACCTCGATAGTTTAACTTTCAAAATTGCTCCCCCATCATATGTGCATCAATATACGAAGTGTTTTGCACATACGAGGGAGTAGCTGCACAACATGAGTCACTTAGATCACATTATAAGCCTTATATTTTAATCACATTTTCTCCCCTTATAAAAAATATCAAATCTCTTGATATTTTAGATATCAATTGATTCAAATATGTTTGAAAAAACTATTTAGGGAGAAAAATGTTCTGATTATTAGCTAGCCTTATTAGGAACATTTTTAATATTCCCCCTTAATTAATAAGGGTAGGATATAGTGTTAAGTACATATTTTGAAAGATTTTGAATTTAATGAAAAATTGTACTTAACAAGGTCCTCTTGATGAATGGAAACATCCATCATTGATTGAATCTCGAGTTCAGCAGATGACAGAGTTAAATTGGTTAGTACATATCCAGCTTGTTTCTCTGCAACTACTGCTTCCGTTTTGTATTCTCAGCTTTGTTTTCCTCATCATTGGAGACATCATGAACTTCCTTAATAGATTAAGAAAGTAAGCTGCTTGAGCTACCAGAATTGTCCTTTGGGTCATCGGGAACCTCTGGAGTAATACCAGATCCTTCACTTGAACCTTTGGAAAGTTGTTGAATTTTGTGGTCAAGCAAGCTTCTTCTTCATTTAGAAGCTTCCACAGCTTCCCCCCGAATCAGCAATCCTTTCTTAAGTAGATTCACGGCTTTCTTGCATGCCGCATTAAGAAGACTTGATGTGTAAAGCCCGAATATCCGAAGTACACAATTAATTCGAAACCGTAACACCAAAGTCAATTAAGACCCGGATGTCTGAATTTCTCCTTATATGATAAAGATGATATAAATTGAAACACCAAAGTCAACTAAGTCCCGGATGTCACAATTATACCCTCTAAATAGCCGAAATGATAACACCTAAGGCAACTAAGTCCCGAATGAACACATTTCTTCTTGCAAGATACTGACTATCTAAAGGAATCACCATACTTATCAAACCTATGTGTACCTCTTTTGTCAACAGATTCTACTCCTTCGAAAATAAGCTTAGTGATTGACTGATTGGGGAAATATTAAATGAATCAGAAACATATCATCAACTTCAAGGCTTCTAAAACTACGTAATTATTTCCAAACAATCCTAAGCCCATTAAAACTATAAGGTGTTGGCAATCTTGGTCGTCTGTAGTTTTAAGCCTAAGCCACTAATCTTGAAATTATATTTAAGCCCTTAAAGTTATTAACTTATGACAATTGAAGCCTTTGGAGTTAAAATAAATTAACCCCCCCTCAAATTATTATCCGTTAAGTTAAAACTTTTTCCATATAATTACCGTGACTTGTTGAAGATAATTCGAAAACACTTTCTCCCCCTCGAACAAAGACCCGTATTCTATTTAAAGATCTATTGTATTTGTTCGAGTGGTCGAAATTTATTGAAAATCTGTTTGAGATGTCGAAAACTGATTCTGATTTGATTAGAACACTTTTTCAAATGGTTAACCCGAACATGATTTGTAAAATCAATATTTTTGAGAAAAATCGTTGGGGTTATAAAACCTATATCAATGGCAACCTAGGTCCTTCTAGTTGCAAGTTAAAAGGCGTAAACTCCCAATTACCATATAAGTCCTTTAGAATTATAACACATGACATCTAACGACCTTATTAGTTAAACTTAACTAACTCCCATTTAAATAATGATCCGTCATTGTTAAATCTTTATCCATTTATTCCATGTTTTACTTGAAGCATCATTTTAAAAGATTTATTCTTTAGCACTTTTCTCCCCCTCAAATACTGACTCGTTTTCTAGTTAAAGAGTTGTAGTCAGTGTTTGAGTGATAGAATTTTCTTTTAAAATATGTTTCTGATGATAAGCTGAGATTACTGATTTGTTTTGAAAGACAACACCAACAAAAAAAATAAGATTTCTCTTATTTTCAAAAAATAAATGCACTGACACGCACATTTATTTTTCAGAAAGCCCGGGTTGTGTAGCAAAGTATACACAAGCCATTACATGATCATTAAGTAGATCATGCCCGAGAAACTAAATTCCCGTTGTGAGGTCAAGTTTTCTTTTTGATGAAATACTTGCATTTAAGATGAAGAACGGGTTGCAGTATGAAATAACTGCAAGCCAATGACATGTTTTGAAAACATTTAGAACTTCTGCTCGAACTTTATTTACAGCTCCATGTCATTATTGAATGACATTTCTAAAGCCGTAAATATTATCGATTTTCAGAAGACATGTCATGAAAAACATATTTTTGTATTTTTTTCTAAATTTTTTAAAAATGAAAAATCTTTTTGAGTTTTTATGTTTTTATATATTTACATAGGATACAAGAAGATGTGCCACCATCACTCTTCTTCTTCTTTTGCTAGTCTTTTCAGCATTTCAAGAGACATGCTTCTCATTCCAAGCTTGTTAATAAGAAATTCAAGTCTTTCTCTTCCCAATGCCTTGGTAAAGATATCTACCAGCTGATATTCTGTTTTGACGAAGTATAGCTCAACCACCTCATTTTTCACTTGCTCTTTGATGAAATAGTATCTGATGTCAATATGCTTGGATCTTGAGTGTTGGAAGTTGTTACAACATAAGGCAATGGCACTTTTATTATCGTAGTACAAAGGTATTTTGTTAAATCCAAGGCCATAGTCTGTCAATTGTGATCTCATCCAAAGCATTTGAGCACAACATCCAGATAAGGCAATGTATTCAGCTTCTGTACTGGATATGGCGATGCTCTTCTGTTTCTTAGACGACCAACTGACTAATCTGTCACCCAAGAGTTGCATTCTTCCAGATGTACTTTTTCTGGTAACTTGGCAACCAACATGATCAACATCTGCAAAAGCTGTTAGTGCAATACATGAATCCTTTAAATACCATAGACTCATGTTAATGGTTCCTTTTAGGTATCGAAAGATTCACTTAACTACATGTAAGTGCTTTTCGATAGGCTTAGCCTGATACCGGGCACACATGCAAACAACAAATACAAGGTCTGGTCTACTGGATGTTAGATACATAAGGGAGCCAATCATTACACGATAACGTGTAAGATCATCCACTTTCCCTTATGGATATTCATCCAGTTTAGATTTTTCCACCATGGGAGTATCCACTGGGTCACTGGTTTCCATACCATACTTTTTAATTATCTCAAGAGCGTATTTGGATTGGTTAATAAAGATGCCTTTGGGACTTTGAGAAATCTGAAGTCCTAGAAAGAAAGACATTTTGCCCATTATTGACATCTTAAATTTTGAACACATTATTTTAGAAAATTTTGCAACTGAGTGACAAAACTGAGAATGCAAAATTTGTTTTTTTCGACTTAGTTTGTTGTTACCAGTTAAGATGTCGTTGCCTTCTTTCCGTGTGATTTAGTTACGGAGCAACTACGAGGAGTGAATAATATAGGATCCACTACGACTTTAGAGAACTTTTAGGAGAGTAAAAACGATGATAACAAATCATACCAAGCCCGTGGAGCCCGATTTAACCCGTAAAGAGCCTTCTTCAGCTTGTACACATGGTTGGGACTATCTTAATCTACAAACCCGTCTGGCTGACTGACTTAGACTTCTTCACGTAGTATACCGTTTAAGAATGCAGTCTTGACATCCAATTGATAGACTATCACGTTCTTGTGAGCGACATATACAATAAAGATTCTTATAGCCTCTAGTCAAGCAACCGGTGCAAAAGATTCTTCAAATTCAATTCCTTCTTCTTAACGATATCCCTTTGCTACCAACCTAGCCTTGTTTTTCAAAACACCTCCCAGCTCGTCTAATTTAACCTTAAAAAACCACTTCAAAGTGATTATCATGACACGATCTGGACGAGGAACGAGCTCCCATACTTTAAGTCATTCGAACTCATTTATCTCTTTTTGCATTGCTTCGATCCAACAGGATTCTTTCAAAGCTTCTTTGTAATTCTTTGGTTCAACAGAAGTAAGGAAAGAATCGAAGTAGCAAAAAAGGGCTTCGTTTTATAGTTAATGTCTGGTAGAGACAGGTCAAGAAGGATTTCCATTGACATTATTCAGCGGATGATCCTTGGTCCATTTTCTGAGGTGTTCAGGTGGTTGATTGACTGAGTGTACATTAGTTGGAATAACATCCTTTGAAGAAGATTCTTCAGAATTTGGTTCTGGAATTAGAACACCAAAGAAGGGATCATTATCTAAGTGTGCAACTTTAATATCATGAAAATGTTCTTCAACACTGGAAGAATAACTGGTGATTGTGTTTCTTGAGGCGTTTGTAAAGTACTTGCAGATGGTGCATCTTGATCAATTGTAGTTGAGGAAGGTGTACCGGTTGGATCAGCAAGTCTTGGAGCAACAGCCGCAGGAACTAGAGAAACAACACTTGTTGGAGAATTGAAGTACTCATCAAACATTGGCTGGAACAAAGTATCCCAGTCCTTCGTTGTTGGTGGGACATACGGTGTTGGAAAGGGAGGATTTGGCACGAGTCCTTAACTAATTGTTCCAGGAGTCATTAGTTGAGGCCCGGGTCCTGAACTAAATTGTTCAGAAGCCATCGATGTCAGCTCATCAAAGTCAATGTGAAGAGTTTCAATGATTAGACGGGTCCTCTTGTTATAGATTTGGTAAGCCTTCTTTGTAGAATCATCACCGACGAAGATTCCAATATCTGCTTTAGGTTTCAACTTGCCAAGATCTTCACTGTCATTGATGGGATAAAAGAGAGCACCAAAGACATAAAGATAAGATAAGTCTGGTTTCCTATCATGGAGAAGTTCATATGGGGTTTTGTTGTGACATTTATAAATTAATGATTAGTTTTGTGTATAGCAAGCTATCGCAACTGCCTCTGCCCAGAGAAATAACAAAGCCTTTGAGAATATCAACATGGTTCGTGCAACTTCCACTAAAGTTTAGTTTCGTCTTTTGACAATGCCGTTTTGTTGTGAAGATCGAACAACAGATGTTTGATGTAAAATCCCGACATCTTCATAGTAAGTTCTTAGAGTTTAATTGACAAACTCTGTGCCATTATCGGTTTTGATATTTCAGACGGTCGCATTAAGATGAACTTGAATCATTTTGAGAAATTTTATCACGAACTCTGAAACTTCATCCTTTGATCGTAGAATGTAACACCCCCATTTTTACATATAGCAGCAGAAGCTAATTTGGGGTATTACTTCATAGTACAGCCGTCATAATCATAGAAAACGACTCAAAAGAGACGTTGTTCAAAAGATACATAGAGCTTTTCTTGAATGGTATCTTCAGTTTTGGGTTTGTGGGAATGTTTTTTGCTTTTCCCTAAAGCACAGGCGGAACATAAGTGATCCTTCTGAAACTTCAATATGGGCAGCCCTCGGAGCAGTCCTTGTTTGGCCAGTGTAGTGATATAATCAACGTTCAAATGAGATAACCTTTTGACTGACCAAAACTACGAATTATGTCTTTTGAAGTTTAAACAAGAGACAAATGGGAGAGGATAACATCATATCTTCCAGAGACAAAGTGTATAAATTTGAGCCCCTTGATCCCTTGAGTAGGTCAACACCTTCTAAGTCACGAATGTAGCAGGTGTGTTTACAAAAAGCAACCTCGAGATTGAAATCACAAAATTCGCCAACAGAAAATAAGTTGTGTCCTAACCCTTCCACATAGTAAACCTGAGAAATAATAAGCAATTTCCATGCTGATAGTCTCCATACCCATTATCTTCATGACATCTGACGTTTTCAAATTGACAGGTACCTAAAATTTGTGGAAAAAAGTTATGACTGAGAGCGTTTTCGCTGTCAATGCTTGGAGCATCGCGAAGTCCCAAATAAACAATGAATAATCTTTGGACAACCTAAAAACGACAAAGACAAGAAATGGAACAACTAAGCATTGGGTCCCCAAGATGATTGGTTTCCAAAGTTGTTAGAAGACTTAGATTCTACAATCTAGTTTGCTACTTGAACCTACAGATTTGTTACTTTGGTCTCTAGCTATTAACCTTACCTTCTTGATTTTGTGTAATTCTGATTTTTGAAGTGTTCGCTATAAGAGGCACTACATGATTGGAAGTGATCATAGTTAAGTAACATGTATTTCCATCTATAGTGAAAGGTCCAACCAATAGGGTCCACCTATATCAAATATCAGTAAACACTTTACCAGTAGGTTTCCAAATATTTTTGTTTTTGCTCTTTTTAGTAGATTTAGATTTAGAACGCACATTCACATCATTAATAAATTAAAAAAAACACAACATGATTTGCATCAAACATACATTGATTACATTTAACACAAATTAATTCAGAATTCACATTTAACATTGTATGCTTAACATTCGCATTACAGACAAGTTCAATAACACGATTCATTTTATTTGACTTAGATTTAATGCGCCTAGGGTGGTCTTATACTTTATTCTTCATGTTGCTACTGGTAGTTTGCAAGATCCTATTATTCTTGGTATTGCTTGAAGGCTATGATCTACTAGCACTAGTAGAACTCTTCATTCCTGTAGAAGGCAACACGGGTTTGTTAGAATCTTGTGTTTTATGGGAATCTGCCTGTTTTTAGAGTCACTAGATGATGTGGTAGCTTCTGGAAACCTAACTTTCTTGTTTTTGTTCAATGGTATGACAGCCACCAATTTCTTACTAGGTTGTGTTGAACTAGGGCATGTATCTCGAACATAGACTAGCACATCCTGAATTCGTTGAACAATCTTACATGCAGAGTCTAAATCACTATCTAAAGGTCTTAATGTTCTAGCGTGTTCAAATATTTCTTGAAGAATGTCAGCATGTTTTGGCAAGAGTGCTTAATGTAATCTAAGTGAGCATCCCTATTGTTCAATAGTTTAGGAGCTAGAGGTGCTAATCAAGCTTAAACATTCCGGGAGCAATAACATTAGGATTATTCAGTCGGAAATCTTTTGCTGCTAATTCCTTCATTTCTCTTATGCATTCTGCAAAACAAAGGTTAACAAGACTTGAAAAGAGCATCAGAAGGGTGTTAGTTTTCCTTCTATGTGTTCTATGTTAATTTTGACGCTTGTTCCTGTGACTGCATCTGCAAAACTTGATCATCTAAACCTTAAGGATTTGTTGCTATTAGTTTGTTGGAAGAACTATTATGGCTTGATAATCTGTTCTTGAGTGACTTCGCTATTTGTCAAGGTAGTAAATCTTCAATTTCTGTAGCTATAACATAAACTAGCCCTCCTGAATTTGTTAACGTACTTACAGGTAGAGTCTAAATCACTATCTAAAGGTCTGAGTGCTCTAGGTGTTTGACATTTCACCGAAGAAGTATCATAGATGTCCTAAGAGTGCTTAATATAGTTATGTGTGCATCCCTTTTTTTCAATTTTTTCATAATTATTTGTTATTTTTAGTTAATTTCCGAAACTTAAAAATTTTAAAAAACCATAAAAAATAGAAAAAGTTTTTAAAAAATTTTCAAAAAATAGTTTTTAGTCTTAGAATAAATACTTTTAGGTTTACATGCATTAAAATCATTTTTACCCTTTTTAGATTTAAAATTTCATTTTTAACTTTTTAATTTAGTTTTATAAAATAGGATTTTATTATAAAATTTAGTTAAAAATAATTTTTTGAGTTTTCATAGTATTTTAGATTTTTTTCTAAGTTAGAAAATCATTTTTTAGAATTTTTAGGAATTAATTTACTATTTTCTAGGATTTTAAATAGATTAAATTAGTTTTTAATTCATAAAAAAATATTAAAAAGCCAAAAAAATATAATTCCTTTTTTAGAAAATTTTCTTTTATCTTAATTTAGGTTTAGAAATTAAATTTGTTTTTGTAAGATTAAAATTTAGTTTAGTTGCTTATTTGTCGCGTTTTCTTCGTGCTCGTTATTTGTTTTTGTGTTTAATTGTTTTCGTTTGCTTATTTTAATTGTTGTTTTTAATTAGTAGATATAGATAATCAAATCAATCTCCAAACCTATTCAAATCATTGTCCAAGTGAAAAGGAGGATTCAATTTCACAATTCGTTGGGACTTAACGACCCGGGAATCATACTTCCCGGTTAAACGTGTGATATACTTTTGTGTGAATTTTCCTCAAGGGTAACTTGGGAATTTTCTATACTTTGGTATTATTATATGTATACTATAATTGCAACATCAATCATTATCAAGAGAAATTTCTTTTTTTTGAATATCAAAATATTTCTTGTCTACAAAACACTGTTCAACAACAGTTTCCATTTGGTTAAAAACTGGTTTCACTTCATTAAGTTCACTGTAAAGACCATTATCAAAATTTTTAAATGTTGCTCATAAAGAATTTATAAATGGAATGACTTCGTCTTTGAAAACCTTTTTGGTATGTTAAAAACCCCATGAACCCTCAGTTATTGCATTAGGTGTGGTTCTTACTTTCACCACTTTTTCAAAACTGGCAAGGTGATTTTTTAGCTTTTGAAAACTTTTATTTATCAAACTTACCTTTGGATGTTCTTTAGCAACCTCAATTTCAACTGGTGTTTGAGTAACATTAAGTTGTTCAGTCTTAGGGTTTGAAAGCGGTAACCAGAAAGCTTGTTCTGCAGACAGCTGCATTTGTGGAACAAAGCGTTTTTCAAAATCTTCAGACAATTTATTCAACTCGGAATAATTAATTGGAGAAATATTAATTTCTTTTCTTTTGAAATTGGATCATTTTGTTCTACAAGTATTTTTGATCGACTCTCTTTCGCTAAAATCAAAGTCTCTTCTTCATCAACCACATCCATCACATCATGTTTCTTAGATATCACAATACCATCATACAACGTTGGCTTAATCCGTTGAACTTTCTTAAGATAAAACGGATTTTGATAACCAAGAGCTTGTTTGTGAGTATCATCATAAAAAACTTGTGGTTTCTTTAGCATGTTCACTGTTTGCGCATATTGACCACTTTTTAAACAATATTATCCAATTCTTTTATCTTCTTTTCTAAATCAATTTCCTTGTCCACATATTTATTTTCTTTTTCTTTGGATTCCTTTTTGAAAACAGTAAATGTTTGCAATAACGATTCCTTTTCTTTGACATGTTTAGAAAGAGCCTGTTTAAGCGAGTCAATTTCTTGCTTAAGTGCATTAATATTCTGAATCATGTCATCCATTTATGAATCAATCAATTTTTCATGTCTGTTTAAATCAATATTAAGTCTTTGTTTA